>JAOBRG010234428.1:0-16938 GCA_027574985.1 Umimayanthus nakama | reverse complement strand
CCCAACACCACAACCCCTTGCTCCCTTCATGGGGTTACTCACCAACACCAACCTATTTGACACTTTCACACTTTCATCATCTGGGCTTCTCACCAACATCAACGTTTTTGAAACTTTTATCATCTGTTTGGTCAAGTACACAGTTCAAGTTCATTTGGCTAGGAGTGGTCAGGATTTGCAGTTGTGATTTGCAAGTGTTGCTGATCGCTGCAAAAAAAAATCCTTTTGCCAAAATACAGTGATTTTAGTAAGTCGGGACTTTCTCTTACATGATTACTTCTTCTCTCAGCAAATAGTTTGCAGATTGTTTTTCCACAACCCCCTTCCACTTCCCTTAAAAAAAATTAGAATGGGAGATCAGTAGACCAGGGAACTTATTAGAGGGAAGTGATCAAGTGTAAGGTAAATCTGAAACTTGATGGTTTCTCGAGTTTATTTCCGAACTGTCAGTTTATGTTACGTTACAGGAAAATGCCACTAAAGAGAAGTTTGCACTGGAGGAAGAACAGAGGAAAGGACACAGAGAACGGAAAGAACAAGGAGTGGATTGGATTCCCAAACTGTTCGAGAGGGACCCGGCCGCCCCTAACTGTATCAACCGCTGGTTGTACAAGCACAGAGAGTGAGTGTCTAGTGAACGAATTGAATGATTTCGACCTTCAGCCTGGACTGCAACGGGTTGGACAATAACTTCTGAAAATAAGTATAGGATGTCTTGTTTTTAGTTCTTTGCTTTAGTGTATAATCCACTCCAGGGTTTTTTTTGCGTCTGAAAAATGCGAAGTTTCCTTTGTAACAACTTTAAAGCTTGTGTTTGACTGGAACATGACAGTGTTTTCACAATTGCGCAGGCAAGGGGGGGGGGGATTTAGCTGGCAAAATTTAAACTTATGAATCAATAAGATGAAGATAAAAAATAAGACAATGGTAATAACAGTGATCATTTTTATACCCACCTGCCAATTCCCGAAAGGCTTGATGCGTTTTATTACACCTTGCGTTCTCTTTGCTGCAGTGTTCGCCCTTGGGACAACATGACGGATCTACAGGAATACGAGTTTGGTGGAGTTATCAAGACCAAGTACAGGCTGAAGGCTCCGATGGTGAGAACGACAAGTATTCTCAACGTGCAGGTACCAGACCCTAAAAAATCTGGCAAACGCAAACGGCCATCCTCGAGCCGGTCACGTGGTTCAAAGATGTCGTCCTCGAGAAGGAACTCAGTTGATCGTTCTGGAACATCAACACCAGACCCCGAGGCGGAACACTCGAGTAGCGTGGAAGATGATGACGAGAGCTTGAAAGGCAGCGTCGACATGGCTACATTTGAGAAAATGCTACAGCCCTTGCGTGACATGCAGAAAGATTGTGTGACGCAAATGCGTGCGATTCGAAGTGACCTAAGAAGACATTATAACTCGCACCAAGATGAGATCTCCTCGTTACAATTTAAGGACTGGATTTTAATCCTTCTCCTTATCCTTGCCCAGGGCATGTTTCAGTGGTACTATAGATGATCGCCTACGTTCCTTGATGGTCAGCGGGATTTGCTTCTCAGTCAAAAGTCGGGGGGCAGAGTGTTGGCACTAAGTACGGATATAAGGCCGAGTAGTTTTAATAATCCAAGAATGGACTAGGGAAATGGATTGTCAAGTTTAATGTTCAGTTGGTATATCGGAACATAAAAGAAGAGTGAAAACGGGATGAAAAGGGTGAACAATAAACGAGATACCACGAATACTGCTATTCAATCAAAAAAAAGAAAATTATAGATTTATTATATACTGAAATGTTCCCCCCCTCCTCTTACTCTATTAGGTAGCCTTGAGCCCGGCGCACACGAGAGGAAACAGCTGAGCAAAAAGTCTCGCGAGGCCGTTAGCTCAGCTAGTTCCTCCCGTGTGTGCGTAAATTTTGGTGAGGCAAAAATTATCAAACTTGTTAGATAATTGTCTCACGACCTTGCGAGGCAAAAATCTCACCAAAATTGACGCGCACACAGGAGGAAACAGCTGAGCTAACGGCCTCGCGAGACTTTTTGCTCAGCCGTTTCCTCTCGTGTGCGCCGGGCTTTACACTGCTCTCACTTCCATTTAGTTTCCCACTATCATCCTTTTTTTGTTCGCATCCTTGGCACATTTTACTGTATAACGAACACGTTTAGGGAGCTAGCACTAAATCATCCTAAGAGGATCCTCGGCAGAATTGACACTGGTGCGTGCCAGCTGTCGCCATCTTGAAATGTGACGTCATTTAATCCAATTACTTCACCTTTCAAAAGGCGGCTAGCGTGATATCCAAACTCAATAAGTACTCAATCGATTGTCGAGTTTTGTGAACATAACTATCAATTTTAACTGCTAGTACGGGCAAAAATTACACGAAAGTTTTGTTTGGAAGAAAGAAAAGTATTTTAAAGCGTTTGAGAAGAAGAATCAGTGGCACTTTGCCGATTTTTTTTATTTGAACGGTTCACGCAACGGGGTGATTTGTTAACATTAAGGGTGGGATATGGGTTAATTTGGAAATTGTATAATATTTTGCATATTTAAGAGTTGAAAGGTTGAAATGCAATTATGTGATTTTAGCATATAATTAGGTAATAAATTGAACTTGATTTGGGGTTCATGTGACCAGAGACTAAAACAATATCTGCGTCTGAAATCTATTACACAGTTTGATAAATTAAGAATTTTTTAAATTTGCTAAAGCCGAATCTGTGATGGCTATTTTGAGGATTTTCTTAACGAAATGTGGTAAGCTGCTTCAAAAATTTGAGGTGTTTTTTTTTTTATTCTTTAGCGCAATGAGATATGACTGGGAGCGGTGTAAGCAAACGTCCTTCATTTTTCAGTCCTTTCACTTCTGGTAAATTCGCTCAGTCATCTGCTGGGAAAATCCGGTTCTGTGGATAATTTATCAGATCGACCCTGTTTCTTTTGAATTACAGAAGACCCTGCGTATTCAATCTACTGGATTAAAAAATCTTGAAGACTTTTGCAGGTATCACTGATTGCCGATAACTATCAGATGGTGGAGTTCGGTGTTTAGATAGCAGTCGGTATGGTAACATGAAGTGTTAAAAATGGTGAAATAAATCAATTGTCTTGTGTTGTATTTGTGGCCTTTACATCCATCAGGGGGTATCGGAGGATTTCCGTTGGGGTACTGTTATTTGGTACTCACAAATGCCTGGTTGTTCAAAGCCCATTAACCCTGGGTTAATCTTAGTAAACCTATTCAGTTAACTCAGGAATAGTGTCAATTCGGGCTTTGAACAACCGATCCCTGTTTTTCCCTTTCATTGTACAGTTGTATTTACCTTTTATTAGCCGAGTGCGACGTCCGTACGGGAAGTTATGGACCGAGTTATGGCCCAAGCGTGAAGTGCGCAAGCCAAAAAACAAGGTAGGAAAAAACGAGGAAATCATAACTTGCCGTCCGGACCGAGCAAACGAGGCTAATAAGATGTTTATTATATTATGTGGCTTAGTTGATTATTCCGGTTTTGAAAAGGTTATCGAGAGCTAGCGGTCAGTACGGCTACTTAATAACCTGGAATTGACCAATCACAACCGCGAAGTCAGTCAGCCATAAAGCTACTTATTTAACAATTTATTATAGTATTGACAAAGCTGCAGTGTCGCAGTCTCTATCAAATACCATCAGTACCTTACCTGTGGGCGTTGCTGTGCGTCAGTTTTCGGCTGCGGAGCCACATGCACCCCCACCGCTTAGGCTGGCGTAACGAACGAGTCTTCATCGGGCACGATGGACTACTGGCCTATTGACAAGGCTATAGATTGGTCCACGGTCAGAGTGGCATGATGGGTAATCGGGGCAAGAATAACAGTGGATGAGCGTGTAAGATGACGACTTTACGAATTTTTCGACGTTTTCTCCCGAACTTTTCAATTTCAAACTCTAGACTTCTCGTGGAGTTAAGGTAAGTATGTTTTCTGGGGATAGGCTGGTAGCTGGCGTAGCTACTCGCAAAATAATGGTCTAATTTCAACGTTTTGTCTTTTCTCGGCATAGGAAGTAATGGCTTGTGCGACGGCACTTAGAAAAAATCGGGGCTAACTGCTGGCCAGTGTCTTCAAACAGCTAAATGGCCGGCAGATAAACTTTTTCCAATAAATCTAGAAATCTGTTGTCAATAGAAGCGCTTGGTAATTCCTAATGAATATAGGGGAGTTTCATTTGATAGAAACTGGTGTATTTGATTTGAAGATTTAGTGGAAAAAGTACGCCGGTACCCGATTTTTTCTAAGTGCCGTCGAACAAGCTATGGGGAGTTCAGTTGAGCAAAGTGGGTGTGCCATGGAGGTGTGTGTTGTGCCATTTATGTATGGTGAGGGGGGGAAGGGGGGATAACGGAGTGAAAATCTTCTGCAGTTTCCAAAATAATAGTTTTTCACCTTTATTCCGCGTCGATTCTGATTGATTGACTGATCGATTAAATAATTGATAAACATATAAGAATCGCTATTCTGCTATTTTCAAACTTTAGTAAACGATTGTTCTGTGAGTGTATTTTTATCAAAATGATATGTAAAATCATTTTACTATTTTCAAGTAATTTTTGGTAACTTCAATTAAATCCGTGGGTAGCAAACTGTATTAACTTTTGTCTACATACATGTATTTCAAGTTATAACGCAAACGGTTACTGCACGAAGTATTTTTTCTCCTTATTTAAGCCGTTTATTACCTGAGATGGCTGACAGACAACATTCCCTCGATGTTATTACAACTATTTTGTTAGTACCGGGCTCTCGTGTTCATTTTCAAGTTGCGAAAAAGAATGAATAGAAAACAATCAAGGCGTGAACAATACTCTAATGAGACACTCTTTTTTGCATAAATTTCGCAGCTCGACGTGCAGATATGAGTCAGTCTGAGCTTTGATTTTAAATGTTTATATCTTGTTAGTACCAGAACATTTCCTATTAGGAGCCAAGAAAAAGGACTTTGCCTCCAAGTTCAAGTCGCCGAACAGCTTTGATTTCCATGGATTACTGGACGGAGAATTCAGAGCAGGACTCGTGAATGCGGCAAACTGACGAGATATTTAGAACTTTGGTTCTGTTCACTGAACACTCTCCGAGTATCGAGTAGAGGTGAAAGGCGCTTGTTAAGAGTCTCTGCACACTCAGGTACAACAACGACATTCATGTTAGTGCAGTTTATTTTGCGCTGTCGAAAGTTGTTTGTACAGTCGAACTCGCCTTTGGTTTTCATGCTTTTCGTAACTTAACTCAGTCGTGTCACTGTAGTGAAAGTTTCTTGAAAGAACTCTTGTAATTTTGATATTTTTCAAACACAATTTGTAAATTGTATGCGGATAAATAACACTAAATCTTGTATGTTCAAGCTCGAATATTATACGTTCTAAAGGTTAACTTTAAGTAAATTGTACAAAGCGTGAAAGTATTGAAAATATCCTTCGTATTCTTCCCACCAAACTGACTACAACACAAATACTCTTTGCGCGGAACATTTGTTTTGACATTTATGTTGTCCGTTTTGAAAATTACTTGAGGATAGTTTTTTAGTTTTGTTTGGTTATGTTCGCGGCCTCAGAGCGGCATAATTCCACAGTTTTTACAAGTTTTTAAGGCAACGCAGCAAATGCAGAACGGTATTTTTTGCTTGTGTAATTTCTGAGGAACTGAATGTTATATTAAAATTTTGCTAATAGATTTTTGTTTAATGCTTTCCTGCAAACTTCCCTTCGGCAAAGATTTGATAATTTGTGTTTCCAAGTTCTAGATGTTTGCAGATGGTAATGTGTTGTAGGATTTCTAAGTTTAAGAAGTCCTTTGCCCGCTGTTAAAGTTTACCATTGTTTCCGAAAGCTTTTGAAAATTGTAAAATATGGCAAACCCTTTTGCAAACTTCGGAGTGTGAATTTTTGAACAATAGATTTTAACTTAACTTTTGCAAACTTTAGTTGGTAAAATGTTGGACAGCGGCTGTGTTCGTGTTTATTTATCCTTAATTGTTTTCTTGAAAACTCTTTTGTTTTCTCTTTATATTTCAACTTTATTTTTAATGTATTTCAAGTTTTTGAAAATTGAAAAACAAAAGTGAACTCTATTAGATATTGGTTATATAAAAGCATTCTCTATTGTTTTCTTTCCCACAGACTTGAGTGTTAACAACAGTTGGTTCGCCAGTGTTTTGACTTTTGTTCTCTCATAAATTTTCTATTGAAAACACTTAGATTTTAATTTTACCTTCAACACATAAAGTTTTACGACAATTGGAAATCAAAAGTGAACTCCTTTGTTTTAAAAAACAGACTTCGGATTTTGACTGGCAATAACAATAGAACTTCACTTGGTTTTTGAAAGAGTTGAAATTGAAAAACAATAAGTCTAGACTTAGAAAATATTGGAGTTTGACCGACCATTGTCCGTCCATTGTTCTTCCTTTGTTTCCACCAAAACTTGATGAAAACATGGTCGTTAATGAGATGCAAAAGATATGCACATAAATTAACACCTTGAAACAATGAAAAGTATTCCCAAGAGGATTGAAATCCTCTACAAGTTTTTAGTAGTTTTTCGATTCTGCCATTGTTCTCAAATCCCATGGGAATTGCAAATTACCCAAAATATTTATGCAGAATTAATTTATGCGTAACGCCCTGTACCCACCACCCACACGACGTACTCCAGGGTTTTCTTTCAGTTCTCTTTATTTCCTTTTGCCTTTACATCTTCTCCGTGGTCTTCCCCTGTGCCAAGTCTGGGAACAGGGGTTGTTGCTCTTGCCCTTCATGTGTCTGGGTAGAACAAGTCCTGAGAGAAGTTTAACGGGAGTTGCCTCCATTAAGTTTCTATGAACGGGTGGATAAAGGTTGAACGGAGTTCATCTTGCCAAGTAGACAAGGTGAAAACTGCCCAATATTTATCCACCGGTGAATAGAACCTTAAGAGAGCAACTTTGACGAGAAACGCTTTTCTCGGGTACAAGTTTAAAGGCGAGTAAATGTTAAAAAAATCTTGTAAGATTAATCCTACATTTGTTCGCCTTTGTACAGAAATCCGAGAAAAGCAATTCACGTTAAACTTCTCAAAAGCTTCTCCTACACTGACAGATAAAGGGCAAACGCAGCCTTTTTACTTCAAGCGAACTTTGAGAATTCTGACATAGAAACAACTTTAACGTTCGAGAAAAGTAGAAATGCGCTCTTTAAAATTGTTCTTAAAGCGAAAAAAACTACGTGCCCTTTTAAAAATGCTTCAAATGATAAGAAACATTAGATCAGACTTCCGAATTTGTCTAGCTTTGCGCGTTTTGAACGAGTTCATATAAAATCTGCGCGTGTTCTACGCCATTATCTCAAAATTCGCTCCAAATAGAAAGACAACCCCCGTTCCCAAATCAACAAAGGGAAAGCCGCTTACCTTCCACAATTTGCAGCAGATAAACTAACCTACTCACAAGCTGTCTCCTGGTCTCAATAATAAACTACTACCAAATTAACTACTAAATTTAAAACAAAGACTTCCACTGAAAGCAGAGCAAAAATAGCTACCCTTGACGCCTAAACACTAAGTGAAGGTATCCGCAGCTAAAACCAAAGCGAAGAACACAAAACTTCTTTTTTATATACAGTGTAACATTAGTTTTAAAGTAACTTATACCCAAGATGTTCTATCTTCTCAGAAATTAGCATTTTGCGCAGTTAAAAAATTGAAAAAAGAGCTTGACAACTGAAGGTGTTGCTTGCGCGTTTCAAAAGAAAATTCCAGTGGAGCTCTTTGTTTACTTTGTAAGAATCCCACAGAAGCGGGCATGGCTATTTCGTTTACTATATTATTTATATAATTGCTAAAGTAAAATTTAACACTTTCTGTTGCAAACGTTGAAGATTTTTATTAGAGAACTTAAGCAACAAGGACGAGAACGTTGCAAAACAGTATACTTAATTACCGAATACAACAAATTTCCAACGTCGTTTTTAGAAAACACATTTTGTAAAAAGCTTTGTTTTGGAGTACTCTAGTGAAAAAAATTTAAAAATACAAATCATTTGAATCACCGTGCGGCTTCACAATGAAGTTTTTATTTTTTCATGTTCACACACCTTCACGCAAAATAAAAAAATTCAAATAAGTTACAAAAACAAGAAATCCGGCCGTCGATATTCGCGTCCAAGTTCCTCTCAAGGTTCCTAATGTAAATCTTCAACGTCCATGTTGCAAGATCAGTTTCTCTTACCTTTGATGTAGAAAGGTCTATATATGGATACTGAGTAACTAAATTAACGGCTGGTTGGAAAACAAATTTACAGGATACTTTTCTTTATTAAACGAGTATCCTGTAAATAAGACTCCAGGGTTCACTGGTGATATTTCCGCAATGGACACTCAAGTCTACAGGGTTCCAATGTTTCCCACTGAAAAGCTAATCTGCGAAGAAAACTTACTAATTTTTTTTGTTGAAGCAAAACAGAATGAAAAATTGAACAAGATTATGTATTTCGTCGTCCTTTCCGGGTTTGACTGTTTTAGAACTTCTGATTTCAAGATAGCTGCTCCGTCACACACACTGTTAAATAGTCAAATGAGAGAAAGTTAGAAAGCGATGAAAACTTTCAACACTCAAAACAGAGATCAATACACATTTTTCATAACTAAGTTTTTGTAACTGTAACTTTCAAACCATTTCCAGAACTTTCAGAAATTGGCAACTTCGAATTCTTTCTGTTTTAATCACATTTTTTCAAACTATACAGTAACTAGCGGCTAATAACCACGTAATATGTGCTATGATGAAGTTTGACGAAACTGAAATTGAACACATTAAACAAAATAACTTCTAAAGAAGTTTCTCAACAAGTGGAGCTTTTTCCAAAATTACTCAACTTGCAATGCTTTAACTGGAAAACACTAAAAAGATTTTGAATATGAAAATATTTTATACTCTCGTTTTGTTTTCACGATCAAACGCACGAATACGTGGAAGAAAAACTAGCTGGAAACAGAAGAAATGTTTGTGGCTGAGGGTAGCAAGGGTCGATAGGTGCTGACAATTTGCGATCCCCGTTGTTCTCTTAAACCTAAAATGCCTTGCAATCTTAAATGAAGCTTTTTAAGGAGAGGCACTGAACTCTATGCACCTGGCATCTGTATGCTGATCAAAGTTTGCAGAACGTTTCTAGCAGTCATAAAATGTCTAGCCCCACCCCCTCCCAAACAATACACATCTGTTAAAACTGACTAATGAAATTTTTTTTTCTAAAAGCCGTCTTCTTTAAGTGGAAATACACTTTCAAGTTTAGGTCTCCTTCATAAACGACCATATTAAAATAAAAAAGGGATATTGTACAAAAACAAAACTGCTTTGCAGAATGTAAGAAGTTGAGTACTTCAAGGATCACAATGAATGCCAGATATTGAGTATTTCAAGGATCACCAACCTGATGTACAACTATGAACCCTTGCTGGCAGCTTTGAAAAGAAAACAGAATTAAAGAAAAGACCAGTAGTATCCATATATAGACCGAGCATTGGAGTCTTGCGTATAAAGAAACGAAACAACTTGCAACATGCTATGTTTCCTCAAATAAGTGTCAAAGGTTGTTGTCTAACCGTATTTGGAGGGACTTCCTTCGTTTTCGTGGAGTTGGGCAGAGAGGGCGGGGGAACAGAGGGGTCGGGTTTACTCCCCACCTCCTCCCGCCTCTACTCATTAATCAAAAAGCTTTTTATTCAAAACGAGTGCATAATCAGTTGGTAGAAATCTTTCAATTACTAACGAACCATGACAATTACTTTTTGACTTTCAGTCAATCAACGAAGGTATTTTTTTCAATTATAGATCAAATCAAACGCTTGCTTCAATTTTTTTTCCAAAGGGCGTGCATATTTGAAGGGATACAAGTACCCTTGTTAGAGGAAACACAATGGTCTGTAATAACTCAAGAACTTTACCGGACAGTTAAATTATTTAACATTGTTAAAAGCCCATACCACAACTGGTACATGTATGAAAATAACGCCTGTGTTGTCGTTTTCAAAAAAATGCTGTTGAATATAATTCGACTATTAGAGGTACATGTAAAAAAAAAAACTAGGTACAAATAAATTAGTAATTTGAGACTAAATTGAGCTTTGAACAGAAAAAGCAAAAACAATCTTTCGCACCAAAGTTTAAGGGAGTCGGCAATGCCTGCTAGTTGTGTATGGGCTTTCAAAGACAAATTACTTATATATTATACCCATTCTAAAATAGAGACCAGGAGACAACTGTTCTATCTAAAGCTGTGTCTTTCTCGTCTTGCATTCTATCATCCTCTGCACACCGATCATCTGTCAAGAAAAAAAATTATTAAGTGCATTTATGAAGTAACATAGATTGCTCCTCTGTTTCTCTCTGACTCTCTCACCGTCTTTGTCTCGGACTGTCTCTCTGAATGTCTGTCTGTCTATCTCTGTTTGTCTGTCTGTCTCACTGTTACTCTCTCTATGTACACCATATCCCTAGGTGCACTGTTATACCTGTATATCCCTTGCACACTAGTGGACGCATACTAAAGATAGTACACTGACTCCCTCACTCATTCATACAAAATAAAAAATGCAACACTCAAGATAGAAAAGTTCGTGTTCTCTCCCACACTTACATGTACTTACTTACAAACAATCCTACTCAAGATAGTATATGTACCCGGGCAGGACCTCTCATTTACTTACACGCACAGACAGGGAAATGTACATGTACAGCTATCAATCCCTCATTTTATTTCTCTCGCTCGCACAGACCTACAAATTTACATATACAGTGTACCTAAACCAACATGCTGGAAATACCACTATACCTGGATTAACAACCGCTGGTGTTCTACCATATGACGTTCTTAGCTGTTGAAGTACATATCTACTATCGTCACTTTATGATCTGTTGGTCACAAAGAAATTAAATTATCTTATTTAATTTAGTCACTTACTTTACACGGGGTAATACACTTAGGAATCTTATGCACTCACTCACCAACGCACATATATATACACATACAGTGTGATCATACATGTACACACGTAAGCTGATAGGGACTTATCCACCCTTCGCACAACCGGGCCCAGAAACCGGTCCAAATACTCCTTAAGAAATGACAGAACATACCACCTTCCAGGAGCCAAAACAAATAGATTGAAAAACACTTTTATGTACAGTAGTTGTAGGTAAGTTTTAATTGAGTATTGTTTCCATGGTTTTTCTTGTAATTTTAGTTATCCACTTCATAATTTTTATACTATAGTTTTAACATATTATATCACATGTAAAGTTTTAGTGTAATTCAGCATTAGATTGCTGCAATTTTAAAACTCAACAAAATCTATCTATCTATCTACACACATTACTCATGTACATGAACATGGTTTAACAACCACTGGTGCTCCACTCACACTACCGATTTAGCTGCCACAGCAAGCTTTATTCTAATCTGTTGGTCAATAGGAAACAAAAACATCTTTATTTGCTTGCTTACTCACCATACACTCAATTGTACTCTCACTCATTCGCTCACATGCCTGCTGACTCACGCCACATCGATTGATCAGCTTGGAGCATCACCGTGGCTCCTTCAACTACCATTGATGATCCACGAACACAACTGCTTCATACTATTTCATGCTCTATTGAAAAAAAAATCTTAACTTAGTTTTCACTTTTAATTAGTTCAAGACAAATTATAACACTACTACAATCCAAGATACAACTAAAAATCAGAATATACCGAGCGCCAGACCAGGCAGGGCACATGACTGTAAAAGACAACATATTAAGGAACCTAGGGTAGCCTTTTTAACTCTTTTCCACCAAAAAAGTCGACTAACTTCATTCAATAAGTTTTAATTTATATGTCACCAATTCCAATTACTTGCAGACCTCCATACAGAGTACATTTCCTGTTATAAAGTGTGGAGTGGACGTTCGATGAATCCCCTTGAGGCCTGTTATCAAAGTTATTGATGATAACTTATGTTTAGCACACTGATGTCACTATTAAATGGAAGACAGATGTACGCTTACTAATTTTGGTGGGACTAAAACATTATTAGTTAAATAAAAACAATATACCTGACACTGAAACTGTTTTCACAAGCTGCATTTTTCCAGGTCTTGCCACTTTAACAAGCTGACAGGCCTATCTGATGAAAACCTTGTCACAAACAGTTTAACTTGTGTATTAGTAAATTTCCCCACCCTGGAAATTTAGGATGAACACTCGAATCATCTACTAAAGAACCTCTAAGTACACCTTTGAATGGTACAACTAGTTAACTGCATCTCATAATACACAGTTAACCATCTCGTCAAAAAGTATCTGGTAGAAGACCTTGATGAACACATTTACATGTATATAGTTATGCTATTGGGGGAGCCTTCAATGATCTACAAGACATTTAACAATTAATTTCCATGTCGTCCTACACTGTACATTGAAATGCACCGTAATATCAGTTCGCAATCCTTTCTCCAAAAAGCGTATGGCCAATATACATGAATCATCTGATCTGTTGATGAGAAAATCATAGACATACGTTGTAAAAACATAGTGAATTTTACCGAGCATATTAATAAAGTACTGTCCACCACTGAGCAACTTTGTTAATTAAACTTAAATTTCCTAAAAACAACATTGTGCAAAGTACTCTTAAGGATATCAGTGAGGACTTGTTAATATGTGAGCCCGACAGTTATCCCACATGCCAATACAAACATCTGCTATGTAAATGTATAAACACACATCCAACTATTATATGTATGTATAATATAATCATGTACACTTGTACAGATATATAGCTCTTATTAGCCGTACGGCAAATTATGGACCGAGATTTTCGAAGGGCGAGAGCCATAAAAACAAGAAGGAAAAAACGAGGATCCATAACTTGCCGTACGGACTGAGCAAACGAGGCTAAAAGATGTTTATTATATGGCTTTGTTGATTATTCTAGTTTTGAAAAGGTGATCGAGAGCTAGTGGTTCGTACGGTTACTTACGGACCTGGAATTGACCAATCACAGCACGTGAAATCATTCAGCCATATAATAAATATCTGTAAGTGTACATACGTCAGTCTAAAACACCAAAATGACCACTGTACGTACCTGGTTCAACAACAGCTGGAGTTCCACCAACAGCACTTCTGACTGTTTTTGTTGCCGAAAGAGAGACCTGGCTTGCTATAATTTGATCTGCAAGTAAAACTTGAAACTCAAAAGATTCAATTTTCAATTTCTTACCACAACATACATGCGTGTGAAACATAAAGCAAATCACTGTTGGTACAATGCACAAAATTAATAATGTTAAATCTAAAGTGAATATATTAGTTATGAACAAATTTAACAGAAATGATTCGTTAAGTTTAACTACACCATTTTTGTAGTTACTGAATCGAGGAACATTAAAATAAACTTGAGAGAAACACCTTAAACTACGTGTTTATTGGATATAAACATCCAATGGACTGATGCCTAAGCCAAAACATACCCAATGGGGTAGTAAGACAATACCCACCATTTAGGTAGGACTTTCAAAAACAAGCGATGCCTTCCATGAATAGCGACAGCGCTTGCTACATTCTGCGTTCCTGCCTTAGGAAAGAACCAACAGACGCAGTAATGGTTTGAAAGATGTCATTCAGGAGATGTTGAGGCGTTAGGATGAAAAGTATTGGGGTTCCAGCTAAAATAGCTGAGGCCATTATTGTAACTAGGTGTTGTAGTTCTAGAATATACCAAGTCTCTAGTACCTTGTTGTGCAAGGCATTGTGGGCAGGAGCACATGCTCCGGGGCGCCATCTTCGAGAACAAAAGTGCTACGAACTAGAGGCGTGTATTTTATTTATGTGAAAAAACTTCACAATTATCAACACCATTCAAGTATAAAACCTGTCAAAGAAAGCGTTCTTGAACAAAAGATTTCTATAGAACTTGTCGACGCAGAATGGATAGAAAGACCTTAACAGACTGGGAAAAAGAAAGTAGAAAGTTCAGTTCACTAAGCACAATTTATAGTAAAATACCTATTGAAATAAAAAAAAGAATAGGCCAAGCTGGTCAGCGCAGCCGAGATAACAAGTTAGACCTTAAAACTAACAAGTTTCTAAGTCTACTAAGCCTTCTACTCTGCCAAAAAGAGCGATCCAATAAGACACCTCACAAGCAACTCAATGATCAAAGGTTCAGCACACCAAGCAAAAATGACTAATGATACAACGGAAGCCAGTGGGAACAATCAGCAATTGCCCGTTTCACAGGGAAGCAAACCACTGGACAAAGCGACTGTAAAGTTAATCTATCGAAACCGACTGAAAAAAAAGAACGTACTAAAAGAAAAGAGAGCGTGATGGTGATGTTTAATAAAAGGACACAGATCACTAGAGTAGAGAAAGAAAAGACCATGGGATCAGCAAATTTATTCAACAAACCCACAGCAGATGCATGCCTGTTTTAGCTGCAGAAAATCTTATGAACGTGGTTTGGCCAATGTCCTATGAGAAAGCGGGACTTCGCTCTGTCGTATCACAAAAAGCAAAAAAAAAAGCTAAAACAGGCTGCATGAAAGTAGAGCTAGCGGAGAAAAAAATAGGAGACAGCAAGAAAATTATATGAAGCTCAATCCGAAGTGTATCGCATCGATGAAATTACTTCCGAAATACAGAGTGTTCGATCAACGGATACGCCAAACTGCTTAAGAACATCTCAAGAGAAGACGGAACGCAACCAACCGGAACTGCTGACGTTTACGTGGCTATACGAGTACGCCAATTATCACCAATAAGGAGCAACGTTCGGGACATCTTCTCTTATTAAGAAAACGCTCCGGTGATTGCTTAGGCGGCACACATTTCTCTCTTAAAGAGACTACTTGGTACTACAAACCACGATCTTGGCCATGCACACATCAATACTGTTGTTGCTAAATTTGAAGACTTTTACAAGACACAGAACCTCGGAACTGAGTGCACGTCCCTCCGTGATTGATTAGAATGTGGAAATTTTCACTCGAAGTAAAGAGTTCACTACAAAGGAAGAAAAAGAACTTAAACTGACTGAGACAAACTGTAGTATAATAGGGAAGAGAAGAGATGAACCCGTGGATTCGAGACCTGTCTGAATTTCCCGATAATAAGAGAGCAGCCGTAGGGTTGCTGATGTCAACGAAAAAAGATAAGCGAAAAATGCACAACATGCTGACGTCTATTAGAAACAGATCGAAGACGTGATCATCCGAGGAGTCAAGTGAAAACTTAGTCAAAAGGACTACAAGACTACACTAAATTACCAATCCACTACATTTCCCACCATGAAGTTTTGAAGCATGCAAGATTCTAGTATCCATTCTAGTAAGAATCGCGTACGCTACATTGGTCACGCCCTAATTTACAACTGGGTGAAAGGACCGCATCTTCTAAACGACCTTCTTTGAGTACTTAAAATATTCAAAGAAAGGAATGTAGTGTTGATCGGCGACCTAAAGAAAACGTATCATACAGCCAAGATAAGAACAACAAAGCAACACATGCACTGTTTCCTATGGAGCGAAATGGATCTCAAAAGACAATCAGACATGTACGTAATACAAAGAGTGTCGTTCGGTGACAAGCCTTCGGGAACAAATGCGCCACAGTTTCATTAAGAAAGACAGCAAATATGGGACAAGAAAAGTATTCAAAGGCTGCGAAAGTGATCAAGGAAAACACTTAATTGACGAAATAGTTGAGTGTGTCTGTCTGAGAAGAAGCAAACAAACTCGCAGAAGAAATAGAAAATTTGCTTGTTGAAGGAAGCTTCAAAATGAAAAAGTGGATCTTCATCCTCGATACCAAACTAAAAAGACCCTAAGTGTGCCAAGCGACATATTGGCAACAACAGAAAAGGTCCTTGGAGTTGTTTTAAATCCAGTACAAGATCATTTTGAATACAAAGTTCAAACAAAAATGGCAGCTAGCAAAACGAAGATCTGCGTCCCGGCAAATTCAGAAAAGAATCCAACAAAGCTGGGACGACTCAACCCGAAACAAACAAACAAACACAAACGACATTGGACATAATTTTTTCCTGCTAGAAATGAACGACGTCAAATTCAAAAGATGTTTGAAACCAAAAAATGCAACAGTTGAACCGATGTTAATCATCTTTAGTGACAGTTCCAGTAACCTCTATGGCGCATGTGCCTTTATCAGATTGAAACAAGAAACGGAAAGTTTTAACGCCGGTTGATACCATCAAAAAATCGACTCGCGCCGACAAAGACATTGTCACTTGATAATTTTGGGGAGCTGTGTTTTTAAATCAAGATTGAAAAAGTTTCTGCAATTACACTGTAGATACAAGCTTGAGAAGTATTATCACACCATGGATACTCAACTAGTACACAGCATGATACAGATAGAAAACTTACGTTTCAATACCTAGCTTTGCTGCCACTCGAGTAAGAGAGTTACAGCAGAACACCAATCCTAACAACTGGTTTGAGATGAAAAGCAAATGTAACATCGCAGACTGGTTAACTCGTGGTAAAAAGCCAAATGAAATAAATTCTGACCGGCAGAATCTGGCAAAACGACCACGTTTTCTTGAATTGCCTCAAAGCGAGTGGCCAATTTACAAATCGTTTACAAACTAAGAAACAACTTTCTCAAGTTAGGATGGCATCCAAGTATGAAACTAAAAGATGATAGATAAGACACACTGGGCAGTCAAAGAATTGATATCAGCAAGTATTCAAGTTTCGGCAAATAAATGAGAGTAATTGCTAGAGTCCCTTGCAAAAATAGTGACTATTTTATACCTATTTTAAACCTATTTTTTAAACTATTTTTTCTCTATTTTTGTTGTATTTTTTCTCTATTTTTCCAGACTATTTTAAAGTTATTTTTTAACTATTTTAAACCTATTATTT
>JAOBRG010234427.1:0-32063 GCA_027574985.1 Umimayanthus nakama | reverse complement strand
TTTCCATTGATATATAGGTTTGTGGGTGTCCGATGCGTATTAACGGAGTTACATACGGAAAACTAAAAACACCGCTCGAGGTGAACGGTAACCTTAACCTTGGTTGCGTAAAAGTAATGATGCTTATTAAGCTATGATAATTAAAGAGCGAACACACGAAGCAAGAAACATAATTTGAGAAAAGATTAGCTGTTAAGTAAACAGAAAAAAACCATCAAAATGGCATCAGGAAGCATTTATAAGATTGGACTCAACTGCTTTGTTAAAAGGATACTTTGACAACACCTTTTATCATCAGTGTTCCGGATTTTAGCACCAATGCAATTGGCAGAATTTATTCTCATATCTTATCAATAATGATTTCTACCTTTGCTTGACAGATCGTAATGAATAGTTCTGTGGTGTTTACGGTCTACATACGGTTCGAGACACGGCCGAATACAAACGACTACGACCTCAAAACCGAAGTACCAAATTACTCAACATGCCTTACCTTGAATGACAGAGAACATGTAAATTGTACACAAGACCCTCACTCGGTTTATCTCTCACCACAAGTCTTGAGAAACTCAGGAAAGTATTATATTGGGATATTATTTGAGCTCAACAATCAAAAAGTGAAAAAAACAAGGAGAAGACGTTCTTGCAAGTTTGAACTTGAAGGAAAGCGGCAGCGGAGATCTTCATGTGTAGAGCCCAAAGACCCTCCCTGGCCGAAGAACATGACAGAGGTACCGCCGATTTATGACCCTAAGACTGATGTTAACTACACTATGGGGATTAGTCAGTACAGCTGCTTGTATTGGTCCAAGTCTCAACAGAGATGGTCAACTGCAGGATGTCAGGTAACAAGATCGCAAATGACGTAAACAAACGACTTCACAACTTAATGCCAAACAAAACATAAATTAAAGCATCCACGAGCACTTATGTTTTGGATGCTGATTAGAGAAATGCACTGCAAAGCGAAGTTGGAAGGCTGAATATTTAAAAACAGATGGAAAACTCTTCAAACTTGGAGTTAACCCCGAAGCTCAACAATTGGCAGAAAGTAGTAAATCACTAAACTACAACCAGCGATACTTGTATTATACAATCTTCTTCTTTTGTCTTTTTATTGAGTAGCTTTGGTGCATAATATCTATCTCATACGCACGAATAACTCAACGTTGAGGGCTTTTTGTATTTTTTTTCTTTTAATGTTGTTTTAATCTCTTTTCTTTTCTTATTTTATCAACATCTGCACTTTTCGTGTAAAGTTCTTTTGTAATCTTCTTACATTTGTAAATTGTAGTTGTAACAATTCTGAAAATGTAATAAAATCTGATTAAATTTTGTCATTATCTGCACTATGTAATGTTCTTTTGTAATGATAAAAAAAATCCACCAGTATTCGATTTTCCCAACTTACCTTATAATTTAAGTTTATTGAGTTAAATTAAGTAACAGTACTCATTTGAAATTAATCTGAATAGGAATGTTTCTTTATTGGCTGGTTTGAAGCCCAGCATTCTTAGTGTTCGTTCAAAACAACCTGAATAGGAATGCTTCATTTCAGGCTGGTTTCAAATCAAGTAGACACAGCCTTCACTGTCTATGCAACCATCTGACCTCCTTCGGCGGTGGACTATTGGTAGAGCCCAATCCTATTGACTTTGCCACGGTCCTAGTGGAACTGAAGCGTCTTGGGGAGACTGGGAATGTAGCAGTGTTAACGGCCATCCTGGCAGCTTTGCTGTTATACCTTATCGTGGTGGTATTTGCTCGCAGGGCCGACAAGCGGGATGCCAAAAAGGTAAGCCACTTAAGCACAGAAATTTGTTACACGGTAACACTTAAAAAGTAACTGACATGTACGTTTTTTGATTCATGGATGGTCACTTGGTTCTTGAAGTTGCAATTACTGAATAGTGAACCAATGAGCAAAATGTAATTGTGCCATGCACTATTGGATTATAGACACATTTTGTTTAGAGCTTAATTTGTATTTGTCATTTTAAGGTCTTCAAATGTCTTGCATTTCCCAGCTCTTCTGCGCATGAAGGTAAAATTATGGTTTTTAAGAGATTACATTGTTCTTTGACAAACATAAGTTAAATTGTCAGTTGGTAAAAAGTTAATCGAAAAAATAAAATTTGGTCGATTTGAATCAAGTTTTGTAAAACTCACCCCAGGATCACCCCGGAAAATTGGCAAAAACGCCAATTTTTAATGCAATATTATGTGCAATATCTCCTAAACAAGCACGGTGACCCCTTTAACTTCTTCGCTCGTTTCATCGACATGCGTAATTGTGTTAACCTTTCTGTATCCTTTCCTTCTCTAAGGTTCAAGATTGAACTTAAACTGCTATGAAACATTTGGATATACTAAAGCAGACTCTTTGTTACATATTTGAAATGAAAACCCGGCTTATCTGTTTGAAATAAGCAGACATATCAAATATTACGAAACAAGGACCAAACATCTGCTTTGTGGCATTGAGGGGGTACGCTGTTTAACTATGGTTCTTAAACGAGGTCATTTTTCCTATGATAGGTAATATATGGTCAAAGTTTTAATATAATCTATGTGCGGTTTTTTTCATGGGGATGACCTTAAGAGCTATTTAAACAGACCAATATTTGATGTTGAATGTTTGTTGAACGAGACGTTCGTACCAGTCAAATCTAATCTAACGTAGCCCAAAATCATTCAGCATCATCAAAAATTGGTTTCGAATTTAATCTAGCATGTTGCGTCAAACAACATTGGTTGTCTATTTAACTTATTGATCCAACATGCTGCGTCAATCCATTTTTGGGTTACGTTAGGACAACTTTTTGGATTCGTTCGAGCCTTTGTTTTTATGCTTATAAATCATTAGACATCAAAATGTACCTTTAGATGAAATAATTCTTTGCATGGAACACTAGTTAAAGTTTTATTGTCATGATATATTAGATAACCTGTTTTTCTTTAAATTTCAAATTAGTTTGGACCTCCAATTCCTCTGACGTCGGCCGATGGAGCGACACACGAGTATCAGCTTAGCGTTGGCACGGGCGTGTGGAAGGGGTCTGGGACCACTGCATCTGTTAGCGTAGTGATACATGGAAGCGAGGGCGAGAGCGAACCAATTATAATTCACAGGCACATGATCCCTGGGAGATTACTACTCATGCGTGGTAATGATGATACATTCAGTCTTCATTTGCCCATTTCACTTGGAACAATACAGTTTCTTCACATCCGTCATGACAACTCTGGTAAGAGCCCCGCCTGGTTTTTGAGGCATATTTTCCTCAAGAAACAAGAATCAGGGGAAAAGTTAACGTTTATCTGCAACCAATGGTTTGGGCTATCTAAAGATGATGGCAAGATTGAAAGAATTATTACAGCAGCTTCCCTATACGATCTGCAAAGTTTCAATTACACGTTCAATAACAAAGCTTCTAATAATCTTGCTGAGGGACACCTTTGGCTGTCTGTTGTTATGAAGCCGTCAAGAAGTCGCTTCACACGAGTACAACGTTCCACATGCTGTCTAACTTTGCTACTCTCCGCAATGTTGGCAAATGCAATGTTCTATGGAATTAAACCAACTGCTGAGCCTACCATTCAGATAGGACCACTCAAGTTCAGTTGGAAACAGATCATTATCGGGATCGAAAGTTGTCTCATTGTCACACCAATAAACCTGTTGATAGTGTACCTATTCAAAAACTCAAAACCAAAACCGTCGAGCGCACCAAGACACAAAAACAAAAAAGAATCGTCAAAACATTGCTGTAATAGCGAAACGTTTTCAAGTTGTTTTTGTTGCCCAAGGTCAAAAAGCAATTTTAAACAGCTTGAATGCGACATTGAGGAATTTTCCGAGCAAAGAGAGAAAAGATCTTTCATGAGTTGCTTCAGTGGTTATAGTTTTTCACATTGGTTTAAATGCATTGCGTGGCTTTTGTGTTTCCTCACAGTTGCAACCTCTGCTAGTATAACATTTTCGTACAGTTTACAATGGGGGAAAACAATTTCTAACGAGTGGCTTTCTTCAATGCTTATTTCCTTTACTGAGGACCTTTTCGTCTTGCAACCAGTTAAGGTTTGCCTCATAACGATTGTTTTAGCTTTCATTATGGCGAATCGAAAAACTGATGAAAAGGATTCTACACAAATGCCCAATAGCGACCAAATTGGCAATAATGCCGAATCCACCGCCCACTCAACTTCTGCTCCTGTATATCCAGTTGGAAAAGATTTAGAAGCAGCAAGAGAGTTTGCAACAAAAGAAAGAAAGATGTTTACAATTATAAAGGACATTGTAGGCTATTTGATATTCCTCACTCTACTGACAACTGTTTGCTATGGAACGAGAACAAAGTATGGTTACTTGATGTCAAAAGCAGTCAAAGAAAGCACTCCAAAGTTCTCTAAGGTACGTTTATGCAATAACCGGAGACTTCATGTTACATTTTACTAATGTCGATTCTGAAAAAATAGTACATCGCTCTCCAAACAAGATCATTCACAATTTTGTAGAGCTCTCTTACACTTCAGCAAATACCAAAAAACATCGCTTAATTCTGGATCAAAATTAACTCTTACTTAAGGTTGAGTCAAAAGAGCTTTCGCGCCCGTTGATTTTGTATGAGACATACTTCGCGTGTAGATTACTTATTTTCGCGATATAGGAAAATATTATTCTACTGCAGTTGTTTACAAAATCTTACAATCTTCCCCTTTTGAAGAGGAAGGTGATGCAAACAACATTCGATTACTAGTAGGAAAGTGTTACTAATTATTTTACTTTTTCTACCAGGTGACAAATTCTGCTAAGTTCTGGAAGTGGGTGGATAGTAAACTTACCTCTGGAGTGTTTGCGGGGACCTGGTATAACGGTCTGGCGGAAAGTCAAGAGTCCTACATTGGTAACAAAAAGTCCGTATTGATCGGAATGCCTCACCTCAGACAACTTAGAGTTAAAGAAGGTTGGTTATCTCAATAAATTAAAATTATCTTTTTAGCGTTTCCCTAGTTTCGGGAAGTCAAATTTCATAACTTTCGAATTCTGATCAACAATGATTTTTCTGTCACCAATTCACTCGTGAGTAAAGAAAGATACCGGTTTTGTCCAAATCCTGTCGAGCATTTAAACCAGGGTTGCCACTGTTAACTGGTTGTGAAATTCGAGGACTTTTCCAGGACTTTTCAGGAACTTTTAACGCGAATTCAAGGGACCTTCTGTGCCAAAAAAGCTTTGTTATTCTTCATATAAATTTTAGCAATGAATTTAAAAGACTTGCTTCTTAGAAAAACCGAGACTCTGTCTTGGTTTTTGCGCACTGTTTCATCAAAGGTATTATGTCCAGTTGTGACACACAGCTCATTTCGATTATTATTTGCAGTGAAATGTGAAAAATTATGCCCATTCCAGGATTTTCAAGGACTGCAACCCAAGTTCAAGGACTTTCCAGGGCCTGGAGTTTTCTTTTGCCAATTCCAGGACTTTCCAGGATTTTCAAGGACCGTGGCAACCCTGATTAACAAGGCCTTGTAAATGCTCGACAGGATCCGCTGTCCCTTTACTTATTGTAATATTTGTAGAGCTTCTTGCTGATGGAACAAAAGCTTACACAAATGTTAAAGGTTAAAAAACTAAAGACACCGAATTCCTAATAGGCCAATATGCTGATGACACGTTTTTACTTTTGACGGGTTAGACAGCTCAATTCTAACACTGTTTGAATACACTAGAATTATATGCTGAATGTTCTGGTCTCAAGGTTAAGATCGAGAAAACAAAAGCCATTTGGTTAGGGGACAAAAGCAACTCTAAAGATATTTTACTTCCTGAGAGAAAACTCAATAGGCCTTTTGCAACAACAGGTCACATGGTGCAAAATCTGCCATACTGGATTGCAAAAGAATGTGCCAGCCTACAAAATAATACGCAAGTAACTAGAAAAGTGTGATTTTTCATTGTTTACATTTCCCGTGGAAACTTGCCCATTCTTTTGCCCTCCAGTATGACGGACTTTGTACCATGTGGCCTAATGTTGCAAAAGGCCTATTGGGTAACTGACGAACCGTTTTTAGTACTAGGGATCACATTCAGTACAGGACTTTCTAAAATACCTGAACTTAAGGTTACCGTTCATGTTGGAACGGATCAAAACGTCGAAATTGAAATTTTTGCAGAATATAAATGTAAATTAAATGAATTTTTAGTAACAAAAATTGTTTTTCAATACGTCTAATAGTTTGCGAGATATGACGAACAAGAGTTTTTACCGTAAGTAAAATTGTATGACCTGCAGCATACTTTAAGAGTGAATTTCTCGAAACATGTTTTAGCTAAAACTGCGACAATTCTAAGGTTCAATGCTCCCTCAATTTTTAACCTCATGCCGTCAAGTTTGGTAAGCTTATAAAATAATAGCTGAAGATGAAAACCGTCCTGGTGAATTTTGAAATTCCGCTCCAATAATTTTTTATGACTTAAACAATGCAGTTTGTACGCTGCAAAAAAATGAACTTTCTTCAAATACCTGTAAAAAATTAACAACACATTCAATTAAAAATCGCCAGGACGGAATTAGAGTAAAAACTGTGCTGAATCTCATAAACAAACTAAAAATAGTTGAAATTGAAACTGACTCTGCAGCCGCATTGACGTCTAGCAGTGAAATAAACAGTTTGAACTATGATACTCGCATTCGTTTATTAATCAAAATTTTTTAAACAATTTTTCCACCATCATTTAGATGATTTTATAAGCTACAGGTTTGTGGGTATCCGATGCATAATAAACGGAGTTACGTACGGAAAACTGAAAACACCGCTCAAGGTAAACGGTAACCTTAATTATAACAAAAAAAACTTTTGGACTTTTGGACCTGGAGGCATCTTAGTATTTTAGGCAAAATACAAATGATCAAATCATTAGCTGTCCCAAAATTTGTTCACTTGTTGTCTTCTTTACCTTCTCCTACCAACAATTCTTTCCACCAAATAAACAATATTTTAATCTTTTAGATGGGGCAGCAAGCGTGATAAAGTTGCACGGAAAATTCTAATAAATACGAAAGAGAACGGAGGACTAAAAATGATCGATAATCGTACGTTTGACAAGGCTTTGAAAATATCTTGGGTTAAGAGATTTGGAAAGAAAGATATCATGCATATTGGAAGAATATATATGTGTCAGCCATTGGATATTGGAAAGACGTTTGGTTGTTAGACATAAAAATCGGTCAAACATTTTGCTCCTAACCTACATAATCCCTTCCGGAAAGATGTCTTAAGTCCTGGGCTGAGTTTCTAAACGATACTTCTGGTGCAGATGATTACATGAAACAACTACTATGGAAAAAACTGCATGAACATTACCATCGACAAAAAGACTACTGCCGTATTGGTTGGATAAACAAAGATGTTCGATTTGTAATTGATTTGTTGGATGAATCTGAATGCCTTTTAACCCCTGATATAATCAAGAACAAATTCAATTTTAATTTCAACTATCTAAAGATCTATAGCATAAAAAAGTACTATACCTAAGTCTTGGAAAACATCCATAAGGGATAGTGGAAGAAAACTCAAAAAAGTTTCTTCAAAAAATCGGAGGATATTTTTAGTAAGAAAAATGTACAAAAATATCTTACAGCGCAATGCTCCAAACAGTGGCTTCAAAACCAAAACAGACTCAACGCAGGTGGTTCATTGATCTCTCCGGATATCTCCCTGACATTGACCGGAAAGCTATTTACAAAACACTATTTTCTTGCACTGTACAAACTAAGTTACAAAGTTTTCATTATAGAATACTTCACCGGACTTTAGCAACAGACGCGCTTTTAGTTAAAATAGGTGTTCTCAACGTCGACAACTTCACCTTTTGTCTTAGCGCATCAGAATCAATTGTTCATCTCTTTTTTGTAACATAACTCAAAGTCTTTGGCAACTTGCGGTTTGGAGTACGGAAAGTACTGGAAGTACATTCTCCTTGTCTTACCCTACGGTCATTTTAGGCTTGTCAGGCAATATCTGTAATAATTCCGCTATAAACTTTATTTTATCAGTAACAAAGTATTATATTTACATATGTAAAATGAAAGGGTCTACTAAAAATTTCAGTTGCTTACAAAATGTACAATATAGAGAAGCTTGCTGTAAATATACAGTACAAGATAAATCGCGTCATGAAGCAGAGTGGAGAGACTTCAAAAATCTGTTCATTTAGTTTAACAATAACTATAGGAATGTTTATTTTTTTCTGCTTTATTTTTGTTCACGTATGTAAATTGTATATTTTTTTAAAAAAAATAGATTGAAAAAAAACCCCGAGGCGTTTTTATGAGAAAAACTTGCAGCATGCAATGGAGGCTGCCGTGAGCTCGTAAAATATCGGTAATTTAAACTCCCAAATTTATGTAAAATTGTAAACTGAAACTATAGGAAAACAGTAAGGCTTAACTCTACGAACACACTTTCTTTGTTTTTTCTTTCTTTCTTTGTTAAGAGTTGGTTATTTTAACAATAGGGTTTGGGTTACTTATATTGTCTTTTATCCAATGAGATCTTTCGTTTGTAATATTAAAAACGTCCCAGGAAAATCCCGAGATAAAAGAAGAATATCATTTTCATTTACCCCGTTTTAGGCAAGAAAGCTACCTAATCCCAGTATTTGTTTTGCACTTGTATGTATTGCATCCCATAACACGATAGTCTAAAAACTTTCTAATTTTTAAGCCTGCTTTCCAAATGAAATTTCGGGTTGTCCGAATCGTTCCAAATCTTCTCTGGTAAATGAAAACGATAAAGGCCACCAGGACACCGGAACACCCGAACGCACTTGGGGTTTCCTTATAATTGTCAGAATTGTCGCCGCGCAGTCTTCTGGTGGAATTCATGGTACCGACAACAATCTTTTGTATCAAATGCCATTTTCAAATTGGCGGCGACAACAAAAACTGAGCGAACTATGTAATCTAAACCACCAGCAGCTAGAATACGTAACAAAAATCCAAGAAGGCAATCGCTTTCGTGATTGTTTTTATAGGCATTTGTAAGCTTTATGCTTTCGTTGGCAATCTTTTAAAGAATTCTTTTCTTTAAGTAAACATTATCACACATAACTAGGTTGATAAAATAATTTGCGTTCAAAACAGTAGACTATTGTCCGAGCTCAGCCTTTGTAAACTACTTTGTAATGTAAACTTCCTCATTAAAGATTTATTACTGTTAAGATTAATATTGTTGTTAGTATTGCTATTATACTTATTATTGTTATTATAAAGTATTTTTTCTAGCAGGACGACTGCTATTTACGTGCTCCACTGGTCGAATGAGAAAACATTTTTAATCTTCACTCGATTATAGAAACTATTTTTGCGTGGATGTTAGACAGTAAACCGCAGAGCAAGGTAAACTCTTCTTAACTTTTATGCTTTTTCTATTGAATCAACAGGGTCTTGTAAAGTTCCCCCAAAAGCCCGCAAGATTTTCCCTCACTGTCATGACCAGTACTCGTTCAGTGATGAGGACACAACACCTCTTAGTCTTCCAGGATGGAAGCCATTCTCACCGTTCATCGCAGCCAATATAACTACTCTCTGCCCCAAAGCTTGGAGATATGTCACTCCCCAAACGCACGGATCTCTTCCAACATGGGGGTACTTCACCGTTTACAATGGCGGGGGTTATGTGGCCGACTTGGGGTACAACGTAAAAACCGCCAAACGTGTTGTGTCCGATTTACGAGCCAATAATTGGATAGATCAGCGCACGAGAGTTGTACTCATAGAGTTTTCAGTTTTTAATGCAAATACTAATTACTTGAGTATATGTACGATGTTCTTCGAAGTACTGCCAACAGGTCATGGTTTTACATTCGAAAGAATCGAGACGTTCCCACTCTACAATAATCAAACGGGATTTTACGAGTTTTATCTGATATGTCAGCTTTTGTTCATCGTCATGGTACTGTACTACGCGGTGCTCGAATGCTTCAAGCTGTACCGTCAACGGTGTGCATATTTTACAAATCTATGGAATTGGGTTGAACTTGCACAACTCACGTGTGCATTGCTAGCAATCCTATTCTACATCATTAAAGCCAAGTCAATCCTGGGCTCGATAGCAAAATTGCAGGCAAACCCTTACGTTAGTGTGAACTTTCAAAAAGCAGTTACTTGGAGTGATGCCGAGAACATCGTTCTTTCAATTACAGTATTCGTCATCACGATCAAGCTGTTAAACATGTTTCGCTTCAACCCTCACATCAGCATCTTCTCTTCGTCTATGCGAGTCGCAAGGAAGTTTCTCGTCTCTTATTCAGTTCTGCTTTTCATCATCTACTCTTCCTATGGCATGTTAGCATATCTGGTGTTAGGAGGTAATATCTTTCAGTATTCCACATTTACGCGGACGTTGGAACAAGAGTTTATAATGACTCTGGGAGGGAAGATGCAACTCGAAAGCTTGAGACGCGTCAATCGTATACTCGGTCCTTTGATTGGATTTTCCTTCAAGATTTGGATCTTGTTCATATTCCTGAACTTCTTTGTAGTAATTCTTAACGATTCCTATGAAGATGGAAAAGTTAACACAGATAAACAATCAAAAGAGTTTGAAATGGCCGACTTCATAAAAATGCGGTTTAAGGCAGTATTCTTTCAATCTATTTCTTATGAAAGAGTGTCACCCGTACGTAACGAGAACAAAGATCGCGAAAACACATCACATAACAACGATATCACAACTCCAAGAAACTCTCTTACAAGCTCAGAGACGCATGATCAGGATATTTCAGATGCTGCTACAGTCACAACAACCGACGCGACATCTGCAACGACTGAAAAAAATGAAACCGAAACTCTTCTTGCTTCAGATGAGACAGTACCAGCAAAAGATTTAACCTTATGTAATAGTCAACTGGAAAAACCTCCGACTTCTTCTAACAACCTTAGTAACACATCTATCTCCCCAAATCACCACCACAGAGTGCACAAGGCAGGATCAACTAAACAGAGAACAGAGTTTAAAATACCAAAGCCGTGTACCAAATCAAAACCTACAATAAAGAGATCTGCAATATTACCAAAACGCGGTACACAATCTACAATGGATCTATCTCGCACGTTGCAGATCTACAGTGAGATAAAGAGCAAAGGGACGAGAGTGATAGACCTGTTGGAACTGGCTGTTTTAGACTTTCTTGACGAAGACATGGAAATGATAAACTTGATTCTAACCATGTTAGTTAACAACTCCAATTCATCAGGGCAAGAAAACCAAGAGACTTTGAACGCTGGCGAGCTTCAAATGACGGAAGAACCAGAACCAAGTTCTGATGTACGGGAAAAATCGATGCACAATTTGAAAATGTTTCTCAAAGAAGAAAATCTTGAACTTAAAGAAATGTTTCGGTGTAAAGCCACTGGAATGTTGCCTGCGCACCTCCGATTCCGGTGTCTCAAAACAGCTTTGTTAAAGAGTCTGCAAAGCAGCTGATTCAAACTCCAGTGGTTTAATATTTTTCTAAAAAGAATTTAAACTTACTCAAATAAGTTATTACAGAATATATATTGATAATTATAACATTCGATATTTTTTTTATCTAAAAGTCTTGTGACGCGTTCGCGAGTGTAACTAAACATTATATATGTTGTAGAACACGAAATAAATTTAAAAGGACCGCAGGGGGAAATCGAGTGTTTCTCCTGCTTCTCGAGTGCTATACAACTCCAGTCTTGACTAAAGCAGCCGTTTTACAAGGCTTTTATAAAAAGACTTGAAATAAGCGTCCTAAGCTTCCGATAAGAGGTCGCTTGCCTCTTCCTCACGCATCAAAGCTTGTGTAACATATGTCTTACTCTAGCACAGCAATTGTTGTCATATAATTATTAAGATCATTTTTGTTTAGATTTTGTAAAGCTTTCGATGACAGTCGTACGAATCATAATAACTATGGTTAAACCATTTGTAGACATCAGTCAAGGAGTGTCTGATTTCTTTTCAATAATGGCACCGTTCAGTAGCTCAGTTGCTTACCCAAATGTACCAGCCACGGGATCGACAGGAAGAAAATTAACGCGCCCACACAGCAACCTCATTTAACACAGAGGCAGCTAGTATATCATAAATATCATAAGGAGAACTAACACAGAGAGAAGCCGAAATAACTGCACAAATTTTATAAGCTCTGGCCAAACCAAGATGCTGGCCTAAGTAAGTTAGTGTAAGTTTCAAAATTTTATTGACATGCGCTGACTTGCATCAACTTTGAGCGAGTTCATTTTCGAACGCAAGTTCAAAAGTCAAAACCTGCATAGACGTGCATCATCTCCGTTTGGCCTGGTTTTAAAGACAAGCAAATTGGGAAAGTCAGACAGCGTAGTGGTGAAAGGACATGAAGTTTCCGGTCGCCTGAGGCAAGATAGTTTCAAAGGCCACTTTCTGGAGCGATACCCAATCTCCAAGTTAAAAGGCTCAGATAAAAATGCTGTCTCCTCAACTCTTTATACCGTTGTGTAGATTACACATGGACGTAATGATGTTGATTGAGCATCTTCATTTCATCGCTTCAGATAAAAAAGCTATTTACAACCAAATCTCCAAAGTTGTAATTGATTTGTAGCAGTGGGATGACTGCTATAATTGGTGTGGAGCAATGTGTGATAATTATGTATAAATCAAAGTGATTATATTCAAGAACTGACCAAACTAAATTTTATATACTTGGTTATTATGAATGGACTGTTCTGCATTCTACGTGTATCATACGCTCTTCTCAAAGAAACAGCGTGTTGAAACTTGAGATTTTAAGTAAAAACTACCTGGTGAATGAGTTTCGTTTTTTCTAGCAACAAAGCTATTTTTGGCATACTTACTATCTAAAGAAGACCTTTTTTCATCAATAATTCAATCGATATCGTGACTACTGAAGATGTTAAAAAGACGCCACTGCGTATGTTCCAGGAATAGCTAAGTTAGCAGATTCTTTCTGTAAGTGCACTAATCCAAGACCTGTCAACGAACATCCAAGAAACGTACAAACACTGACAAAGAATATCATTCCTAATTTATTTTTGCTCGTCTTCTCAAACGCATAACTCTGTAAAAAATATTTATTTCCCGATTGCATGGTTGGGAATGGCCTTTAACAGTTTCTTACTGGAGACTAAAAAGGTGAGTTCATGCCTAGTTTTGTGCCAAACTTCAGCTTTGCTCTTTTCTGAACTCGTATCCAAAACCTGCAAGAAAAGATAAGAAAATGTTACCAACATTAAAAAATGATCTAGGACTCTACTTATGTGGACCAAGAATAAGCTTGAACATCTACGTCTAATTCAAAAATAATTAACCAGAACTTTTTCATTTTGTCCGATAATTCAATTTCCCCATCTAACAAAATTAACGTATAACCGAGTAGACAAAAAAACATTTCCCGTTTCTCATCAGAATATTTTTTGAAAAAGTAAGTATAAGTTGCAATTTCTTACAAAAGAGCTGCTTTGTTAAATGATCACAACAGGAGACAATAGAACTCTGTTATAACAAAAAACAACGCTAGTTTAAGGACTGGAAAAAAACCCTGAAGAGTAGTGGCAGCAGTCGCATTCCGCCATACAAATTGCCGATCGGGAAACTCAGACGGTCAGTGGAAAAGTGTACTTAGACTTTTTTGTTATTTTTCTTAATGTTATGGCATTCGCCCTGTATACCATCCAGCCAATTCAAGTATAAAAGAATGTTAGCAAGACCACTCACTTGATGTACCGTCGCTTCAATAGCTCACTAATGAACAGAGCCAAAAGAGGCCACACCAGTACAATGGCAATGACGTCAGGCGGAAGGTCTAGCACACCATGATCTCCTGTTTGACCGCTGCCCACTGATGCCTGGGATATCGCAAAGTAAAGTACCTGGAGCAAAACGCTGAAGGAAACCAAATGAATGATGAAATCAGCCGCTGAGTAGTGTTAAGGTCTTGCCTGGAATGGGTTCCAATTTTGGGTTCTTTACAACCAGGATTCCAGTTTTAAGCGGGTTTACAGACATTGTCGGGCAACCCAACAATATTCGACAGATCGTCTTTACACTCAGAAAACGTCACTTGCAAAAAAAAACATACGATACCGTGCTTTTCTGGTTTTATTGAAGTGATCAGTAATTGTTTTTCTAACTTTCACCAAGATTGATTTCATAGTGTTACAAACTGAACAGGAAGTACCTATAATCCTTCTTTCAACTCGGTAACATGCAACCACTTCACAACTTTTGGTAGAGTACTTTTTATGGTTTATCTTTTTAAATATCGATATTAACCCGTCTTGTTTACACTAAACAGAAGTGATGTGGGAATCGTAACGGGACGATCTTCATCGTCCATTTCAAAATTCAGTTTAAAATCTTGAATGAGAAACTTCAAAAGCTTTTAATTTAGACCACTTGCACGGGCGACACAGATTGTTTACATTTTCTCCACGGTTTGCCAAGTCTCCACGGTATAACTTTGGAACTTAAACTACTTCTTATTATTATTTCATACCTTGTGTATGCATTATAATTTTTTTCCTTGGGTGTAAAAGCGCAGTAAGGTTTTAATGTTCTTTTTTATTCTTTCCCCGTTGCAATATTTTTTCTTTCCCTATTATGTGTTGTGGTATATTTTTTTAAAAACACATTTAAGGGTTTTTTTTATCTATTAGTTCACGTGTCATTATGCAGCGAAAAGGAAAAAATTAAAAAGAGGTTCCGTCTTATACTAAAACTTTCAATGATCTTGTTAAATGTTCCCGTAGAATGTTGATTGACAGTTAAAACAAAATATGTATTACCTGATATGTATTAGTAGATTGAAAAAGGACAAAAATGTAAACAAACCATATCTTGATGCCTGAAAAACACTGTGATAAAATCTTTTTAGTTTTACTTTTAACTAAATTGTTTTGTAGTCAAAAAGGCTGAGTAAACTTGAAAATTGTTTTGTAGTCAAAAAGGCTGAGTAAACTTGAAACAACACGCTTCAGACTTTCCTCGGTTGAAAATAGGATATTCTGTTCGTGTTGATGTGCAGCCCGTGACTTCAGAGTGAATAGGGCAATTATCAGAGATCATTTTTGGTGAAAATTATGAAAATTATCACTGGAAACCATTATTGTGATGATTGGAAAGACCGTATTGTTGGGAAAGTATTTAGTGTCGTGAGTATTTATTCTAAACGTTTTGGAAATATGAAACTAACTCTGAGACGATCCTAACAAGCAACGTGTCTATAGCCCTTGGCTGATTTAGCGTCAAATTTGCTATAAAAATCGCCACGCTCACTCTATACTGACCGTGTACAAAGCTGAAAAGACTGGCCATAATGTGAAGATGACGTTGGACAAGTAAGTCAAAACCACCAGAAGCGGAACTAGCATCATTTTCAACCGAAAGTAAGCTATGCAGTTAGCCTGATTATTTGTAATACGTCACGCACACATAGTCACCAATCTTCTGTACTCGGTTATTTCAAAAGGGCGAGTAGATTTTGGCAACTTTGAAGCTTAATTTCGGGACGAAGATAAGGTCCAATCAAAAAAATATTTTTGTCATTTATCTAACCTTTCCACGATTCCTGTTCTATAACACAATATCGAGCACTACCTTTGGTGTGGAAATCACATAGTGTTTTCATTGTGCTAACCGACGTCGTTACTTTATGAAGGCAATAGAACTACTCCTATTCCTAGTCCTAATCCTTATCCTAACACTAACCCAATCTTACTTAAAAGTAAACCTAAAGTTAACAAAGGAAGAAAAATTTTTGAAGAAAGTCTTGAAGACCATTATATGAGTACGTACATGGAGTACATGGGGTAGCTTTCTCAACCAGTCTCACGCTTCAACGTTGGTCTCGATATCAGGCAAAAAACTTGGTTACTTTTCAGGAAGCGTTCGTTATTTTGTCTAGAAAATTTGCTGAAAACTCTGCCCTAATCGTTCAAGCTGCTGCAAAAGTCTGCTGAATACTCAGTGGGCTGTACTCCCAAGCAGCTGCATTGTTGTAGGCAACTTGAGAACAATGTACTTACACCGATGAAGCAGAACAGAACCACGCCTTATTAACAAACGGTGACTTTTGCCACAGTAGATGAAGACGATGGACAAAGCCGGCAGACACAGACACTGTAACAACAAAATATTACATGCAATCAGGACTAATGGGAATGAAGCAAACGAATTGTTGTAATAGCTTGAAGCAGCAGAAAAACAAACGCTTGTAACGTTGTCAAGCACTGTGTTTTTCAAAGACCTATAACTTTAATTTACGGAGATTTAAAATTATGTTAAATAAAGACTGATAGTAAACATACAGAAATTTGATGAACTGAGCCTTTCTTAGTAAATCTGTTGTTTTGATTCGTGTAAACGACCCGTATCTTTAAACTACCCGTGCAGTCCTAGTTAGTAGAGGAAACTGTTCGTACAACTCACCGCTGGTTTCATTGTTGTATGTTCTTGTACAATTTATTTTACTCATTGATCTTGTAAAAACACAAAATGTTCTGCTCGTATAGGCAATTTAATTAACCAATAGAAACATTTCGACTGAAACAAATTAAACGAAAAGGCTCTTCAACGGCTTATTAAATGGATTTTCTCTTATTATCAGAAGTAACATGTTTTGTTATTCATTAATCTTATTTCACCTAAACATCCTTTGACCAAAGACCTCAAGGTTCGACGTGTCTTTAAAACTGATTTATTGTTTTGTGTTTTAGCCTGGAACATAAACCAAGATGATCGATAACAGAAGAAAACTGCAATCAAACTTAACCACTCGCTAAGGCAGACCTGACCAGCCGTACCATTAATCTCGATCGTTAATGACAATTAATTAATTACAATTAATAGATAACAATTAATTAATTACAGACTGGTGATCCATGTGTGAAAAGTACTTGTTCAGTATAAGATTTTTATCTTGAACTTGAAAAATTTGCTTATCGGTTAACCTTTGAGTATGTGCAAATCCGCGTAAAAGCAAGATAAACGATCCACCTAAAACAGCCTCGTAGAAAGAGAACTTACCGCAGAAGATGACAAGGAAAAAAGCATTCACGTCCTGTGCTAATGCCAGGTCACGACTTTCACGTGTACCTGCTTGCATCCACAAGTTTGAGGAATTGCTGTGAACAAAAAAAGGAAGTGTGGAATTTAAATGTGATATCCAAAGTATTACAACGATAAGTTATCAAAAATACCGTTTGCCTAAGATTTAGTACGCCTAGTGGTCTCTAAAGCTGAGGTAAAACAGGGATCTTTTATCTTTCTGTTCGAGCTGTGCCAATGCTACTGACCAAACATGGTTAACAATTTTAAAATCCTTAAACTGAAAAAGTAAAATTATTTTTGCTAAAGAGCTGGTTAGCATCTTGTGAAGACAAGATGAGGGCTTGCGGTGATACAACTAACGAACTACTTTCCGGATCACAAGCTTTTGTTGAAGTTAGATAATGAAAAGAAAACGAAGAGTTCTGGGCCAAGTTTTTTGTGTAGTTTTAGTTTACCAAACTCAGCAAAATACTTACTATATTGTCATTTCGTGGTTTACGTAATTCGATTTCCTTGGAGCGTTTTTCATTAATTATTTGAAAAACCAGATGTGTTTCTAGATGAAAGAATTTTGTTTAAAGTTCGCCTCACTCTGGGTTAAATTCAGCTCACATTCGAACAACCGGGCCCAGCAAGGTACAGAGGTGGAAAAAGCTACTAGCCGGACGGCACTGGGTCAATTAATCTTGCCATCGGTCTTTTAAGGAACGTTATACACTATCACGATGACCTTCTACATTTTGATTTTACTAAGGGCTGGTACTGATAACTCTTGGGTTATAGCTGCTAATTATGGCCAAAAATCTCTCTTCTCCTCACAGCGTTCTTTCTGGGAAAGTATGCTGATAAGTATATCCTGGTTGAGCAACACAATGTCCAAATAAACCTATAAACACTCGATCAGGAAGCGTAAATCAAGCACAACGACATGCCATAAGCGTCCCCTCAAGCCTGCATGTTAAAGCCATTTTGTGATCAAATGACTAATTTGTATTGCAGAAGAATCCGTTTTCTTTCTTTTGATTGAACCAGTAAGCTATCATTTTTTGTATTTCGGGCTAGTAGTTTGCGGATCTGAGCTGGTGTCCCAAGATTACTTGCAAACCGAGGCAAGCAGCTGTCTGAAAACTTTTTCCACCACGCAACATTAGTAGTCATCACTAGTTACCTGCTTCCAAACAAGAAGTGACAGTCGCTTGGTCTACTCTGGATATCACAGCAGAATCTCCATAACGTCAGAGGAAACACGAGAAGACAACACACAAACGCAGAAGGCAGGAATCCCAGACAGAAATAAAACGCAAATGGAATGGTGATTTCCTAAAAAAGATGAGAAGGGACATTGGTTACGTAAACTTCACTCAATCCAATCACGATAAGACATTTGATGTACTTTAGTGTGTACAAATAAAGCATGCAATGTCTGCCTAAACACCCTTTGCTTTTGGTTCAAATTCCATCTTCATTTCCATGCTAGATCAGAAAACTTATTTTATTCATTTTAATGTTCAATACTCAGCACAGTCTTTGATAGTCGGGTATTCCAATTTGTCTGTACTTTGGAACTGTTTTATCTTTTAGGAAACAAACACTATTAACATGAACTTTTGTAAATTTCTTGTATTTTGTATTTCCAATGATCTATGTTATTGCCTGTGAAAAGCCACACTTGGGAGAACTCAATAAAGTGTTTGTTTTGTTTTCATTATTGCAGTTGCTGCATTATAAAAACAAAGACAAAGGTTTAATGTGCATACTCATCTTTTCTGGATACTAATACAATAATGCATGTTTGAACTGTTTTCAGTAGAAAAATGTTGAGCTCGAAAATAAACTTTCGGCTAAATCCCTACATTTGTTCACACAGTTGTAGCCTCGCTTTGATGTTAAAGCGAGACTACTAGGACCTAGAAACTCTGTGTTAGCGCCCCTTTTCCAATTCTCTCGTCCATTACGTTGTGCCAGATGGGGAACAGATTGAATCACCCCCCATCTTGAGTGAGACTTGGATTCATCGCGTGAAAAAAATTTGTTTAACGGAACAAATAACACTTTTGTCTTCCAAGAGAGCTTTTGTGATTAAATAATTAACATAACTATGTTCGCAGAGCTTACGCGAATCAACTTATTTTGACTTTTTCTTGAGTATGAATTCCCCGCGCGTCGCCATTTTGAAACGTAACATAATTCGGTTGCAGTACCAGGCTCCTTTCTCGACGAAAAACGCTGATAATGAAGAGGAGGCCTGGTTCTGCAACCTGTTTTGTAACTCAACGTTGTACAAGATGCTATTTGCTTATAGAGTCTTGCCTTGTATTGTCGATAACTGGGGGTACTTTTAAAAGAAATTTCTGTATACTTTGCCTAGAAGTCACCTGTAGTTACAGTCAAACCAAATCATGTAAGAATCGTAATCTAATGACCTTCGTTGTAGATTTGAACATCACATATTCTGTTAAAAAAATCTTCAACCACCTGTTGTAATTAGCTGAAGTCGTTTCTTGTTATTGTCTAGAGGTCATGTGGAGCAGAAAAACAATGACATTGGAACCGACAAATACTTTATCTTTTGAATTCCTTATTTCCAAACTTTAATTTAAAAAAAAAGCAAATCTTTATTTTTCTTTCAACTTTTTTATGAATATATGCGAAATAATAATTTTTTGAGACTGTGGCGCGTAGTAAAACTCACTATCCATTAGGGAGATTCTTAAATTGAGTGTTTAATGAAATTTTGAAGATTTGACCAAAACTCCACCACAATTTTCAAAACTGTGTCGAAGATGTAACGAGTATGGTTCTCTCACAAATCCGTTGACTGCAATATATATATTTTACTCCCAGCTTTTTACATAAGATCGTTTGTATTGTGTTAGTTGAGTTGGGAGGGAGAAAATGATGACAACATTTACATTACATCAATCGTTTCTTGATTTTCAAATCTATGACAATTACCTCGAATTTCCTATCATTCTTTGCGGTCATCATGGTCATCAAGGTGGGCCACTCGACTGTTGTGCCAATGAGCGAGAGACTTATCATCGGAATGATGACGCAAGTAAACCACAACAAATGGAGACCCGTCAGGGGAGGGGGTAGGAGAACAAAGTACGAAAGCAGCATGACAAAGCCGAGCATTAGCTGACACGACAGCATGTAGGTGAAACAGTTTCGAACTCCACAGCAGATTTGTCTTGCCTTAAATAAAACCACACGTTAAAAAGATGCTTTAAGTGGCTTCAGTCTTGATGTGACAACGTAGGTTAGAAAATTGCTTCAAAAAAGAATAAAATTTGGTCTAATAAGCGGGAATAACCTAGCAAGAAAGTGATTTGATAAAGAAATGATTTTCATTCTAGTTTGTGGCAGTTGTTTAATATAAAATTCACTCAAAGGGAGTGAAACTTTAAGTTAGCGGGAGTTATTATGTCAGGAAATTTTTTTCGTTTGTACAGAAAAACAAATTTTCTTTGAATTTGTAGGAGTAACCTAGTACAAAGTAAAGTGAGGAAGGTCTAGTTCAATTATCGGAAGCAAGTAACGAAGAGAGTTGCTTGTGACAACGAATTTCAATTGAGTAAATGAGAGGGATTAGTAACCACGGGTTCCAATTACTTTGTGTCACAACCATACTGGAAAGAAAAAACTATACTGTGTACTTCGCACTTACTTCTTGCAGCAGAAGAGTGAACTTGAAGTCGACTTCTCTGTGGAAGGCCAGCGAGCATGGAAGACCATTTAACAGTGAACTCAGCTCCAGCGGAGAAATTTCTGTGAGCAGCAAACACAACGTGAATATTTTTTTATCAATCAATCAATCAACTCTGAGATCACACTTCATTACGCAATGACTGGAACCTGTTCATTTCGTCCAAGTCATCTAGATAGAGCAAACAACAATCCAGGAACAATAAAATACGCAACTCAGTACCTCCTGCCTCCTCTTCAACAAATAAACAAACACAGTGTTTAAGCAAAGTGGACAAAGCGTTTTGATGAGGTTCAAGGCTCGGCAGCATTTACCTTACCACTGGTTCTTCCTAGCACCAAGCTATTTGGTGTGAAACTCACATAGCTTCCACTGTCATTAACAAACAGCAAACGTTTTCTGACAAAGACTTGGCTCAAATATATACAATCCTGTACACTCTTTATTCACACACCAAGCAATATTCACATTATTATAGCACTGAAAACTTGTTGGTATTGACTCTTCATAGCCCGAAACCCCAATAACTCAGATACTGAAATTCGTTTTCCCTTCAAGCCATTTCTGTCCTTCTAATTCGAATGCCCAGTTATCGCCCGGGAATCAGCCACAGTTTGATTGCAGATATTTGTACCTTCTGCAGTCTCCCCAGACTCCTCGTCACACTTTCGGCGAACTTTGTCCCTCAAGAGGTCTCGGCCCAATAGTGGGGTTCCAGAGCGGAAGTCTTTTGGCAGACCTTTTAGACAGACTTGGGGGAACAACGGCTCGATGATAATGCTGGTTTGGTAAAGAAATACGATAATTAATGTCGGGTACATCTGTTTGACGTGTGTCCCTCCAGGGCCGGGTTTGTCAAAAGTCGATAAGCACCAATCCAGGATGAACAAAATTTTGTGTTTAGCTGGTACATGGGTTAAGAAGTATTTATACAAAAATGGTATATAGCATTGATCAGTTAACCAATCGACTTTAATAAAATTTGTAATAAATAAATAAAAAAAGATTTTTGATTACTTTTCTTTAGACCATCGGTTGAACGGACTTAAAGAAGCAAGTGATCAAATGATTAGTAGGTTTTATACAACGTGTACACTCTGCAATTGGTTTCGGCTTATGTTAGTAAAAATGTCACTTTTCAGAGGCAAAAAAACAGCTTCGATTTTACCTCATATCAGCTTGTGTGAAAATATCCGTATTGCTGCAGTTCAGCGAGCTCCCAGCACAGTTTACCACCTCTCCGTTTTCCTGCATAATCGCTATCATTTCTTGGACAGCTGAAATACAAAACAACAACGGCTCTTTACTATCTTATTGACTAAAACTGGCTTAGCAAATTCTCACCCTACCAGGACTAGGGAAGGGGTAAATTCGTACCCTCAGACAGTGGTGATGCCACTCTGCAATGATGAATGGTAACTTAAAGAAAGTTTCCAGTCTACATGCAACTATTCATTTGTGGTTCTACATGTAAAGTATCAAATCTTACTGTTCAACCAGCCACAAATTAGTTGCCTTATTTTCTAGTTGACTAGATGAGTTATTGTTCTTGTGTGATTGTGCATCGTTCTTTTAAGCCGGTTTTCCACTAGGCGAAAAAGTAGAAACTGTTCAAACACACTTTTTTGTCGAAAAGAAAAGAGCTGGCGAAAACTGTGTCGTCAGTTGGAATTAAACTGCACATGTCTCAGTGTACTAACAAAAATTCGCTTCGTACAAAAAATTCGCCTAGTCGAAAGCCGGCTTAAAAATATGCAATGACCAGTATCATATTCAATAACGGAACATTCTTATGCGGTTGAGATTCATGTACAAATACACACACTTTTGAAGGTACGGTATGATTATCACTCATGCAACAATCGTGAATTTTGTGACTTGTTAAGTCTGGTGGAGATTCCGGGTTTGATCCCCTATGTTAACATGGCCAGAATGCAGACGTACAAACCTGGAGCAGTGCAGTCGGTGAAGAGAGGCACTAGTAGCGGAACATTATCCACGTCCTTGAGATGAGGGCGGATGTTCTGAATCCCGCGTGGAAGCTTGGCCTACAGACAGCACGCAGCACGCAAGGTACACAGTGTTGGTATATTAAAACTCTGCTGCAGTAAAAGATCTGGGATAACGTCTATAATACTCATTTATACTACTCTTATCTCTTACCTCTTACCAATCCCTTACCACCTACTTTCTTGTCTGATGCTTGCCACAAAGTGTGAAATGGGCTTTTACAGTTTTTACAATTTTCTCCTTTTAGCGTCTTAGTTATCACATGTCAACATTTACACGTTCTATCAGTAAGATTTTACCTACCCACGTACGTATGTATTTCTGTATATATGTCTGTCTGTCTGTATATGTATGTGTGTGAATAAATATGGATATGTATGTATGCATGTGCATATGTTTGGATATTAGGTAATTGCATATGCAGGTAGGTATGTATGTATGTACATGTATGTAGGAGTATGTGTCCATGCGCGTCTGTTTCTATTTGTATATGTACGTAAGCGTGTGTGTGTGTGTATGCGGGGGCATGTGCAAATGTTTTGCAGAAGGGTAAACTAACCCTGTTGGAGAAGAACCAGTAATCATCCACTGCTGAGACCTGACTACTTGTGAGACCATCTGGGTCAGGATTCGACAGCTCCTCCTGCTTGCTTTCCATTCTTCCGCCAACTGAGAACAAGCAACCAGTTGCATGAACTTACTACACAATATATCCAAAATGGCAACATGGGTGGGTAAAGCTCATTTCTACTCGGAAACAACAGTTCCCTGCTTAAAACTGTTCTAAAAACTCTGGACCAAACGTAATTTAAGGTAAGCATTCTGAACATCAGGTTAATAAATCCAAACTTAGCAAGGTGTCGTTGAAACATAGGCAACTTTGCGAGTTAGCTATTCCCTGTATTGCTGTCTAGATCGGTCAGTGGGAAACAGAATGGTGGTTTATATTCTAATTCTGAATTAGCGCAAATAAGAGTTCGAGGAACCAAGCCCAGATCACTAGTTTCCTTTTCATTGTATTGGCACAAATATTTTAGTGGCAAGAAACTTCCGATCCTTTCTGAACATTTGCCGAGGATTTTATCGTTTACAAACAAAACCTAGTTGTCACAAACTCAGTGCACCTTTATCAGCCGTTTCAACTTTGACATCAACCCAACTGACATGTTTATGTGAGGGATCATCGACGTCTGTCTGTCCCTCCTGGTCAGCGTCCTCTCCAACCGTAACATCACCCAGGCTTTCCCCAATGCGCTCAGAGGACGTGGCTGTACTCGTGCCCTCAGGAAGGCTACCGTGATCACTGAGGGAGATGTGGCAATTCCACCCTGTTTCAAGCCCCATTCTCTCGGCAAACACCTTAAAAATAATAATAATTTGTTTATTTCCTCTTTGGTAGCACATCGCTAAATTACAAGAGGGGTCAGTAACAGAAACATGGATATTGCTACTGTACAATAATGTAAAACTACAATGACATAATAGTTTACAATAATAAATACAATCAGTAACAAAAAAACAATAATAACTACTACACGTATTCAAAAGTGATAAACCTATCAGTGTGCACAAGTCGGTTTCTGCTGACGCACTGCCTAGTTCCGCCAGAGCGGAGGCCGTATCCATGGCTAACCCTTGATCGCTCAGGTAGCAGACGAGCCACGCAAGGAGATGATGATACCGATAATGCCTGAACAAAGCGTTCGCAAGCTTGACCTCGGCGTTCTAAGAGTATCTGCAAGCCCGAACGAGCAAGCGCCTGATCATAACTCAGGTTCGGCAGAATAATGCACAGAGCTTCCCTTTGGACAGATTCAATCAGATCACTTAGGTAACCGGGCAAGCCTGATAATACAAGTAATACAGTAACACCAATAAGGTAAAGCGAAAAACTAACTAGAAGTTACCAATTGTTAGAAGTGCTGCCAACAAGAAACATAAAACAATATCTCAGCAGAGAAATAAAGTTGGCTGTTACTAATAATGAAAATCACTCTCGGTTGAAAACGATGATATTTATCACCGGTCAATGGTTTCATACCGCTTCGTATTCTTTGCTACAAAAAAATTAATGGTTGTTCACTGGGAAACTTCACCTTTGTAATAATAATGTTTTAACAAGTCTTGAGTGTGTGTCTACAATATAGAATGATGATCCACTTTTAACTAAGCCCTTTTGGGGAGTGGCAGTTACAACCCTCCCCCCTTCGGTTTTTGCCATGTCGTTGTTGCTTTCTGAGTCCATAAACGAATCTCGTCGCCGTATATTTAATTGGCTCATGAAAATTTTTAACGGGCATACGTTACGACAAACCACAAAAACTGAGCTGAGGACACCATACGACTAGTTTGGTTGCTTTCTTCAAAATGTAATGCACTAGTTAGCGGTTTTCAAAAAGAGTATCGGACATAAAGTAAAACGACAGCAGACCCACCCTGCTTCTCAATTCGTTCTCGGAAGAAAAATGTACAAAGCGAACCCCTGCTGCATTCAGGTCTTCTACAAACGGGATGGTGTCCTGGATGATAGAAATGGAAACCTTAACGATATTAATATTAACAATAACAATAACATGAAGAAGAAGAAGAAGGAGAAGGAGGAGGAGGAAGAGAAGAAAAAGAAGACTGAGGAGAAGAAGAAGGAGGAGAAGGAGAGGGAGGAGAAGAAGAAGAAGGAGAAGGAGAAGGAGGAGAAGAAGAAGGAGAAGAAGAAGAAGAAGAAGAAGAAGAAGGAGAAGAAGAAGAAGAAGAAGAAGGAATAGAACAACAACACGATTTCATCTTCTATAAAAGTGTTTTTTTAAGTAAAAAACAAAAGAAACACATTGATTAAAAACAATAATGACATAACAAAGTTACTAAAGAGGAAAATTTTTCGAAAACTTGTTGCACCTTTCTATCGCTTCTAATATTCCTTCAACTGTCTGTCTTTATTTTGTTTGTATAACAGTATAAAAAAAAAGAATACCTTTTTGGCTTGGTACTGAAGACTGACCATACCAATGAAAATCTGTCCTCCGATTATTCTGCAAAAATAGATTCAGGTTACCAAAAAATAGTAACTGACAACTATCTTTAGTGGTAAAAAGGCTATTCTTTGGAACCAAAGTATTTTGAACACCGAGTGAAGATATAACAACCTCACAATGACTGTTTCATGTCTAATTAGCCGGTCAGTGACAAAAGAAGATGACTGATTCTGAGTTTGCATAATTAATCTAATAAGGACTGGAGCTCGTCAACACTAAGAAAACACCAAAACTCATGCTTCACCTCAGAACTACGGAGGTCCGTGGCCAATGCAAATAAGCATGTATGTAAATAAAATTTAATCATCCTTAGACAATTTTTTTGTCAAAAAGTGCGAAGAGAAAAAACACTGTTAGTGGTTTTTTGGCAGTTGTACTGAATCCATACCCTAGCACTACCCAAGAACCACGTTTCCTAAAGTGGAAACACCACCAAATACAATTCAGCACTTTTCAAGAAGAAACTTTTTGCTCGTTCAAACTCACCAAGGGGGTGAAATTTTGATGCTCGGAGCATTCTTTCTCATTAGTTCAACAAGTAGTTTGATGTATATTCAGGAAGTTCTATCCTAAACGGCTTCTTGGAACTTCTTGGCCTAATATGTAAATGTGTATAATATGTGTAAATATTCGCTTATTTTTGGCAAACAAATAAACTGAAACTAAAACAAGGTTATTACGTTAAACTCCCTCCGTAAACTGAAACGAAGGAAAGTTTGAATTGGCAAAATGACATTTAGAGTTAACACTACGTCAATACTTATTTGAATATTTATGCGTGTGTTTATCGTATTTGCGTTAGCATTGGGGAAATTTACAATCTGACGTATCCTTGTTATGCAAGCTTTGTGCTATTTTTAAAGAACTGGAAATGTAAATACTAAACTTGAAGACTGTAGCATTGTATATACGACCTTAGTGTTTCTCAACGTGCGTTCAAGGATTTACCTTTGGTAACTATCGACATCCTCCACTGTTTCGCCTTTGGTCAACAAATAATCTATTTTCTTCTGACTGTCGATATCAGGTTTTAAGTCACTAACATCCTATAACAGGAAAACGAAACCTGTTAAAAACTACATTTAAATTCATTAGGTATGCCGTTGTAGACTAGGACGGAGACAACCCTGTCAAATTCCTGCAAGCAGTCCACCAGCCATTGACTAATCACTGGGATGTTACATGTAACTTAGTGGAGCGTTAATTACAAATAATGCAAATGTTATGTACACATTAGCACATATTGAAATAGTTATTTATTACTGATTTCTCGTTCTACAATTTGTGTAACTTGTTTCTGATTCTATTTTGGTATAATAATAATGCCTATCTTTGTTGTTGTATAAGATTGCTAAATATTGTAAACTGTAAAATGTCAAAGAAAGACAAGAAAAGACAAGAAAACTCGCTCAGGACAAAACTGAGCCGAAATTTGATTCAAGGACACAGGATGACACAGGATGACACGGGTTTTCGTGCAACTTATCTTGCAAAGAATTTTTAACTCGGACAAAATAGTTATATCAAACCGCAACGGTGTCTGGTTAACTCAAATTACGCAAGAAGATGTACTCACAAAATCCTTTTCTGAACTGTTGTCCTCATCATCAGATGCAAGTGACACCCCGCTGAAGACAAGATGTTAATTTCATAAGATTTCTTAGCACACCATGTCACATAATTATATAATATTTTCTTACATTAAAATTGTGAATCAGATACAGTACTACAACGGAAAGCGTGAAAACACACAATCATGTTCTTAAAGGTCGCGCAATGCAGCAATGCAAACATTGGTAAAAAAGATTTGAGTTTGATACTTATTGTATTTCAATATCTACAAGTACTTACTAACCTTATAAAACACATACCAAATGATAAAAAAATAAAAAACAGAACGACTAACATTTTAAACACATACCTATTAGAAAACACAAACTGATTAACACAACAACATATACTTCCAAAACAACATCGCGAAATACCTGCATTCACTTCAGTTTTATCAGTAGACCAAATTGCCAGCCTCATAAACGTCTTAGATATCACTGTTAGTTTTGCAAGCCTAAAACAGATCATATTCCGCTCTAGCTACTTCACCTGGCCGTGTCGCTGTCACTGTAAGTCCAGTTAGTCATCGGGGGCACCTCCAGGTACACATCACCAGACGGACGATCAACAGGCATCTGGTAAGAAACAACGGATGGTAGAACTTGATGTACAGAGTTTTATCTATATCTCCAACGTCTTTTGATCCGATCTAATTGTACACAAAGACTGCTGTCAATGACGAAAAAAGTTTTATTCTTCCTTTTCTGCTGTTCATCTTTAGAATTTGGCGATCTTGGCTTCCTTTGTTTCATTTAGTTCACGTGTGAGTGACAGCGGAAGCGTTTCATAATTGGTTACACAATTTACACAGCTTCAATCAAATTCTAGTCTAGATATTTTTAGGCCTTTCTAATTTTGGTCTGGCTTTGTCCAGACAAGCAAGACTGACTCCACAAACTCTTGGTGTCTAGCGGAGTGTTTCCTTCGTTTTTCTCCTTAAGCCTGGTATGTAGAACGAAACAAACTGTATTTGTTAACAGTATAGGTAATATCAAATCGTTTTGAAGCTTTCATCTCTCTTGATATTTTAAGCAAAGTTATCGAACTAAATCAATGTAACAAATATGAAAGCAGCACAGGTGAGCCGTAAAACTGAAAGCATCTGGTTCTTTTATGAAAAAGATCTAAAATAGCACATCACAACAACCAACTCAATCACAATATGGACTTCGATTGTACCAATCCGTTCACTGGGACCTGCTGTAACTGGGGAAACCTGTAGCAGTGCCCCTCTCTCCCGCAAGGGAAAAAACTAGTATGTCAAATCGAATTAAATTAAATTGAAAAATATGTTGGACACTAACCTTACTAATGGGCCTGTATGAGAAAGCCACAGAGCAAGCAGACATGTTCGTTCTTTGGTAGAAATCCAGGATCTTTTTTCTAAAGAAGTGCATTAAAAAGTATGCAGCAACAAAGATTACATATGATCCGAATTTTAAACTCTGTTTAAAACATATCGTTATGAATCCAAATGTAACTAACAGCATCGAATATGACTGAAAATGTAACTTCAGGAAGACATTAAAGACGCTAATGCAATAACGCTTTCAAAACACAGCCTCCAACGTTCATTTTTAGGGGTTGGGAAGGACGTGCGCCATGCGTGTATGGCGCATACAAATTCAAAACATGACGCTTTGAAAAGTCCATTAGCAGGCCTGGAGTGCGCCCGTGTCCCGGGCCATTTGTACAGAACGATTTTTTTTCCGGGACTCTACTTTCCTGGATGTACACCTTTTTCAGACTTGGCCCATTGTACTTTTTAAATTTAGCGTATTTTACACTTTGTTTTTGTACAATGAACGCTAATAAAGAAAGAAAGAACCGGTGCAGATTTCTGTCAGAACCTCTTGCAATGGCTCGTTTTACTTTTCTAATTCTTTTTTTTCTGTCGATACATTTAATCATGTTTGATATTTTGTACTAATTAATATATTAGATATGTTAATTACCGCTTACAAATTAAAACAAAACGTCTCTTTTCTTTTTGCTTTTTTCTTCTTATCATGGGATGGTGGCGTGCTATTAAAAACGGTGTTAACTAGCAGGTTTTTTGTGTTGCGCTCAGTTTGTTACTCGTTCTGCGCAAACCAAGCAAGGGACAAGAGTCGCATTTTCGCATTTAAGTATTTGCTTTCCGACAGCTTCTCTTTGGAATTGACGTGCAATGAGTAGTCCTTCATTTAGCAGCAAGCACTGAATAAAGCAGAAATTTTGTGACGTGAAATTTCAACTAAAATAGATCTGGATCGGTGCATGTGTTTGTTTCTGTTTTAGTCAAGTGGTTTATAATGCCTCCAAAAAAACATTCGAAACTGGATCGTGTTCAAATGACTCTTCCTTCTCTCTAAATCGACATTTGAGAAGCAAGATGCCTCTTGTTCTAGCCCGTGATGTTTCCAGCAAAGTCCAGCCCCAGAACGCAGCAGCTTATCAGTCTTGAGCTCTACATGTATCTCCAAGTACGCCATCAAATGAGCTGGCCAAAGTACCACCATCTCCCCTAGCGACATCGAAATCATGACCCACTAGGGAACCTTCTGGCTAAGGAGCAAAGGCAAATGTAGAAAAGGATAAAAGAACATTTCAGACCAGATGGCTGAAAATGTGGCAATGGTTCTCCTATGAGAGTGGTAAGACGTTCTGCAATATTTGTGCACTGCAAAACGGGAGAATAACCTTAAGAGAAGTAGCATGACTAGATACGAAGATCAGAAAGACTTAAAAGCCTCTATACAAGCCAAAGAACTGCAAGCTGACTTGAAGTTGCAGTAGTAAACTTATACTATAAAGACGACGAGGCAATCATGAAGGCGATAAAAGTAGTGTAATGGTTTGCTATGCAAAAGTTTACCGATGGCCAAGCACAAGAGTCTAACGCAGCTGCTTAAGGACCTTGGAGTGTCGAATATATCCTGTCTGAAAATAAGTGAAAAATTGAGGTATAAAAGTGACTACACTGCAAATGAGGTTTTTTTCTGCAATCAGTGAAAAAAAAAGATTTAGAAGTGAATGAAAAGTAAGAAAGAATCCCAGTTATCACAGTGCTCGCAGAAGAAAGTATAGATCTTGCAAACAAGAGAAGGATGACAATGCATGCCAGAATTGTGGCCCCAAAACTTCCTTACCAGAGACTGTGTACAGGCGCGATATCGAATCTCAGCTTCCCAGTACCATTAGGCTAGCCCAGATTGCTGTGTGCCTTCCTCTCCATACGGCCGATTGTGAGCGACCCAGAACCTGATCATCACTATACTGAGAAGCAGGTTGGCTCCAGAAATATCTAACAAACTAATCCGTATTAAATCCATGGAAAAGGGCTGTAGGAACACGACTTTAAGAGGACACTTGCAATCTGGCATGAATACAAAAAGCGACTTTTGAAAACAGGCAGCGCAGCTAGAGCAAAATCAAGCTTGTACAGTTTGTTGTAAGGGATCACCACCATCCACTTTTAGACCCTTTTGCCAGTAACTTGACTTACACCACTGCCAGTGTGTTTTACTGAACAATCAGTAGGACAAAGTTGACTTCCCGCGCATCTTTATTTGAGAACATATTTTCGTCTTTTCTCTTTTTTAAGCAACTTTGTAATGCTAAAAATACAAAGCAACGTAACACGCGTATGGTCACACTCTCCATTTTTAAGAAACTGTCAACTATCAGTATGGTTGAAAGTTTTTTGACACATGAAATTATGATAATAGCTCGTAAATTTCAAAAATGGCCCATTGATTTCAAAGGATACGGGCCGCTGGCCCACGAGCAATTCAGTCCTTCCCAACCCCTGCATTTTACCGTGTTTTTAGGTACTCCAATAAATAATAAAGGTGACTGATTCTATTGGACGCCTGCAGCATCTTCACTAGCGTCCTCACCTCTCATAGCCTGTCAACACACACAGATCTTTACCATCCCAGAAATCACTGCAGGCATCCATCACCATATCAGCTGATCCTTGGGTCAGCAGCTGAAGTGCTCCTGTAGAATGAAACAGGTTGTAAAGTGTGTTTTAGCACGAATAGCTCCAAGTTATTCAACAACGAGCAAGTTACGAGAAAAATTTTAGATAACAAGAATAACAAGCTACGGTCTTTGCTTCTTGGTCCTTGCAAATCGTTCATATATAATCAAAAGTAAAATGTCAATAAGCAAGTAACCCGTGTTTGGTACATGTATGCCTTTTCAAACGTAAATATATTTATTTTCTACAAACCGTTTTTATTGTCCGAATTCCTTTTTTTTTCCGCAGTTCAGTCCCAAGGCTATATGAAATGTTTTAAAAAAGTTAGTTTCAACTTAGTTAGTTTTAATCTTAAAAGATTCCAAAGGTCGAATCTGAAACACTATTTATAAAAATATACAGAAAGGTCAAGTGTTTTTTAATTATTAAGAACAAAGTAAAGCTGATGCTATTGTCTATTACTGTAAATGAAATAGAACTGTAAAATGTGTTTTCAAGTAGACTATCTTCACTGACTAAAAAGAAGAAGTCTAGGAGACTAACAATAAAAATTGAAATGTTATGTTTGAAAAGTACTTAAAACATAGCTGGCAATTTTTCGCGCGCTTTTTGTATGGCGCGAGCGTGCATCTAAATCTCGATAGACGCACGC
>JAOBRG010234205.1:0-16941 GCA_027574985.1 Umimayanthus nakama | reverse complement strand
GTTTCGGTTTTACAACCTTTGTCAAGCCTGTGCTAACTCATTATAAGATGTTTAACTAAATTACTATTATATATATGTAAAAAAAAAAAAAAAAAATTTTTTTTTTTTACGTGTATAAGTTGAGTGCAATTTTTAGACGTGAATTTTTGGTGTTAAAAGGTTGACTTATACACGGCAAAATACGGTAACCCAAACAGAAACTAGAACATATTGTACCTTGCGTGGATGTTGCAGATGGTGAACAGACCAGCAAGAGTGATGATGCTTCGGTTAATTCTACAGCAACCTTCCCCTCACTGGAAAAACTTTGGCATTGAGGAACTCAAGTTGGTGTCTTGTAACTCTCCGTTGCATGTAAGTAATTCCCCCCTCCCCCTCCCTCAGGATATTAATTTTATGTTATTTTACAATTTTGTGATTTGTTTTGTTTTATTATACGGCTGACTGCTTTCACACACTGTGATTGGTCAATTCCAGTACCGTAAGTACAGCCGTTCGGACCTCTATACTAGCTCTCGATCACCATTTCAAGACTCGAATAATCAACAAAGCCATATAAAAAACGCCTCCATTAGCCTTGTTTGCTCGGTCCGTACGGCAAGTTATTGATCCTTGTTTTATCCTTCCTCGTTTTCATGGCCTGTGCACCTCGCACTCGGCTAATAAAAGGTAAATATTATTTTGGTGAACTTTCAGCTCTCCAAGACTATGAAAAGATTTTGCGTCAGAAACGTGGCATTTAAGTGACCAGAAAAAGTATTTCTCCTACATTGTAGGTTATAAAGGGAAATAAGGATTGAATTAGGGAGATCCATTGGACTAATAGTGGCGTCATTTTTGCCATTTTAGGTATCTGGAAAAAAAATTGTTTTTGATTTTAAGAACGGCAGCAGACTTTAGGTTGCTCTGATAAAGTCAAAGATCTCACTAACGTAAAAACCATGCATATTATGCAAAGTGCTTCCCCCAAAATGCAAAACTTTTAGTTAGTGGTGCATCGGTGGCACAGCTGTATGCAAATATAGAAATTTACCCTTATAGATCTAGTTTTAGGGGACCCCTTGAAAACTTCTGATGAGCAACATCATGGTGTCATAGGACTGAAAGCAAAGTTGTGATGCGCAATCCTTGAGTGAGGTTTCACTGTTTGAGATCTAAATATGGTGACTGCCGCTGGGATGTTTTATATGAAAGTGTTCTTGTAAGAGAATTGATCAAGAGGAGGCCCTGTTCTGTTTCACCAACTTTGCAAATTATGATCTTGGTTTTCAGGTGAAGGGATAGGGTGGGGTGGGGGGGGAAGGGGGAGGGGAATGGGCTCCAGAAAAGACCGCCTTTTCAAGGGGTGACATAAACACAAGGTGCAATTATCACAAGATTTTCTCGTTATAATGTTATTTAGAGTTTGTAAACAGTGGAGCAATAAACAGAGCCTCTGATACTACGCGATGGTGCGATCTCGCACAACATATCCAAAATCACGTCTTGTCGCATAACTCACACTATTGCGCACAATCCCGCATAATTTGTACTAAGAGACAACAGAAGACAATACAAAGGTTACAGTCTTAATTTGCAAAGCATCTAAACGCATTTTCATGGCAAATTTGCTTTAAAAACACCACAAGCAATGTCCACAAACCGAACGAATCGTGAAAACATACTCTCCGACGACATACACTCCATGTGAAAATGCCATAAAATGTACCTTTGTGCTATAATAACTAATAAAACTATAATAACTAATGTTATTATATGGCTGAATGGTTTCGCGTGCTGTGATTGGTCAATTCCAGGTCCGTAAGTTGCCGTACGGACCTCTAGCTCTCGATCACCTTTTCAAAACCGGAATAAACAACAAAGCCATATAATAAACATCTTATTAGCCTCGTTTTCTCGGTCCGTAGGGTAAGTTATGGATCCTCGTTTTTTCCTTCCTTGTTTTGATAAAAGGATGGAAAATACTCGGTCTATAACTTGCCGTACGGACCTCGCACTCTGCTAACAAGAAGTATTTACACGCTGCTACTCGTGCTATAATAACTATAATTGTTACACGCTTTTTTTGTAAGAACAAACTTTATTAAAAGAATACCCATGCTGAGATTAGCCCAAAAGTTAAGAACCAACCAAAGAACAATCGCCAGGCTGAAACACAGATTGAGATGACCATGTATACACTGTTAAACTAACAAATGTAATAGCGTAGCTGGGTCATGCGGAAGAGTGATAAGCAAGCTTGTGAAATTCGGAGATTCGCGGATACTGTACTGACAGTTTCAAGTTTTTTTTCTCATTTCGCTGGATGAAACAATAGCAGAAACGGATAAATTTCTCAGCGCCTTTTTATTATTCTAGACAACTATTCGACTAATGAGAATACTTTACGAATAGTTTGAGGCTGAAACCGACAGAAAAACCAGGATCAAGTTGCTGGTTCTTATACAAAAAAGCGTGTAATACTACACTAAGAACTGATCATGTTAATGGTCATGGTTAATTAACAGAAAGTTGTAACCCGGCCCCAACCCTCGAAAGATTGAATGATCGTCTGTAAAATTCCAAACTTACAGGGTTAGTAACTTTTTTTTTTTAACAAAATTATACTGTAGAGTGCAGCCCCTTCTCCACTGTGGCTTACCCTGGAGGAACAGAAAGATGCTTCACCTTCAGCTGCCCAGGCTGGAAAGGTTCAAGTTTGTAGATATTTTATTGCTATTGCTTTACAAAGGTAGTTCAAAAGATCCACTGTGTTAAGACCAGAAATTGTTTTAATACACTCAATGTTGTTCTAGGCCGTGACTGAAGAACTGTTTTACGTTAGCTACAAGTTGACATTTGACAATTATTCCACGAGCTTGAGTCGTACATGAGCTGATAGCCAACGAGGCGCGGAGCGCCAAGTTGGCTATCAACTCATTACGACGAGAGCGAGTGGAATAATTGTTTTATTATATACAAATCATCAATCAACACTCTTTTCAATAGTCGAATGACACTTTAATCCGGCAAGTTTATTTGTGAGTTGTGTTCATAATTGAGTTTGTTAAACAAACACCGGAGTTTTTTATATTAAATGTTTCAACGATTGTTGCAAATTTAAAATTACTTGAAATATTTCTTCATTTCCGTAAACGAAACGATAAGAGTCTTAACTCCATTTTTGTTTGCTCTTTTGGTGTTTTCTGGTGTGGCTTTTTTGAGTAAAGCCACAATTTCTTCCCATGTCGACTTGGCAAGCCTCGCTGCCGTCTTGAATTTTGCTACACATAGGATATGAGCTGAGATCCTAGTTGTGCAGGAGCCAATCAGAGAGCTCCGTTGCCGTTATCTAGTGACTTGTGTATATACATGTAATAATTAGATATATGAAGCGCGTCAACAGGAAAAGGGTCTCCTGAAGCATACCTTCACAAAGCACCATTCAAACCAGACCAGTTGTTCTTCACCAACCTTAATAGTTAAATTTCTAAGTTAAAGTAGCTCTGTTTCTCTTGTATCGCCACAGGGTGGGCCCGATGTTGAGAGGGTGACAACTGACTTACAGCAGCTATGGGCCATGACTGAGGAACTGAAAGCAGCGACACCTGACGTCACTATGGGGAGATTTGATGTATGTTGTCGGCAGTTTTTCTGCCAGGGTGACTTTAGGTGTAGAAGATACATGTATAAGACCAAGCATTATGGCTGTTTTACTGGGCTAGCAAGTATTGCTGGAATGTCAATTGCTTAAACTGCTGGTCATAAAACGGGGTTCGTACGATCATTAAAATTCATGAAAAAGCGTGAAATTTGAAAATGCGTTTTCCAGGCTTAGAAAAGTCGAGTTGAACGAAAAATGGCCGAGATCATGGAAAAGTCATGGAATTTCAGATTTTTTGGTCCAAAAATTTCCTGCTATTTGAAAACTGGAAACGTTTTCCTTGTCATCGAGCAAAAATAAGGCCCGTAATTTTAAAGGCGAGGTTTTCTGCAGTTCTTAGTCTTAGAAGAACTAAATTTGTCATGGAAAATCATCGATTTTTATTTCTCGATTTCTGCATTAACCTTCAGTGTAAAATCTTTAGATGACAAACCAGTTTAACACACGAGATCTGGGACATCGACAAAGTAGAAAGTGGCAATAAACTAGAATTTTTGACAAATGGAATAGCAGAAAGTTATTAGAAAACAGTTTGTAAACCCAATCATTGAAACAGCAGTGACACAGCATCATCTGCATTAGCGCCAGGCAAAATGAGCATGTTTGTCAGTTAAGGGTTACTTGTATTATCGTATTATCCACTGAGATCCTTCGTAGTCAAAGTAGAGGGTGAGTGTTCAAAGGGCTGGTTGACCAATGCTAAAAAAGAACAGTCAGCGGACGTTAGGCGAGAAACGTACCTAGAGCATTTTTGAGGTGCAGATGAGAAGTTTGAAAACTGTAGTTAAAAGTTCAGCCATCTGCAACAGTCATGCGAAATTGTCTTAGTCAAAAAGATGACCTTGAGTTCATCTAACATACAAGTAAATCATCTGTTTTAACCCATATTACTAGTACATGTATTTCGGTCCCTGATTATGAAGCTTTGAGTGTTCAGTTAACCTTAAAACGTCCAAGGAAGGGGGGGGGGGATTGGTTTGCCATTTCGGAGATTTGGCTAACACTTGACACCATCTTGAAGGTTTTGTGAGTGCCATTCTAAAATGAATAACTAACCAGTACATTTATGTGAGTGCAATCTTGAATCACTTCTGGATAGTGCAAACAGCTGAATAGCATTGCGGGCCACTGTGGAGGGGTATAATTTTAACTTATTGTTTAATGTTCTTTATTGGTAGGTTGAAGGCTGCTATGATATCAACTTGTTGTCGTACACTTGAGTTGAAGAACCCTGCTTGCCACATTAGCTACAAGCTCAGAACCGTTTCTACGTTCAAGATTTGTTATTTACACATGTATATAGTTATATGTACATATATTTATTCGCGGTTATCCAACAAGAGAATTATTTGCTTGTACAAAGTGTAGTTAAAATTTACCTCTAAGTACAATATCTACACTGCATATGTATAACCGAAAATAAACTTGAAATACTCTGCCGGCAATGCCTCATTTTAACTGTTTACTTCAAAAACACTGAAAAAAGTTTCTACATTTGGCCGTGTCAGCTAAAGAAATTGCTATTGCCCCAAGCCAAAGCAATGTTAAAAGTTGTAACACTTCTGTATTCTGTAGAACTGTACCAATTATTTAAATGGTTTAATACCGTTACTATATAATTTATTGAAAACTCAGTTTCATTTACACTTTTTACGCCTAAACTATGAGTGTTGTCTGTTATCATAGTACTTAATATTTAGACTATAAATGAATGCACAAGTTATGTCATATAATTATGAAGCTTCCTCCTCTCCCCCCTCTGTTCGAAATTCAACTTTTCATGTGATCTGGAAAAAGCCAGCCAATCGAGCGCATTTAAAACTAGTTTCGAGGCTCTACACTGTTATTGGTACTTTTCAAGCCTTTTTCCTGTCCTGAGGAAAAAAAAAATCTAGTAGGAGTCAGCGCCCCTCCCTCCAGATCCTTTTATTATATTGTGTTTAACAAACGCCTGTCAGAGAAAAAATTAATTCCATCGCCAGAACCTTGGTAAAATTGTAACCCTTGATTAAGCTAGAGTTAACTCGCTATCGAACAACCAGAGCGGGTCTTTCTACACCATAAACTTTACACATAGAGCCTATTTCCAGATGACCACCACGTGCGGGTCTTGCTATATCATATACTTCACATGTAGGATCCTATTTCCATATGACCACGTGCCGGTCTTTCTATATCATGAATTTTACAGGCAGGATCCTATTTCAAGATGATCACCACGTGCAGGTCTTTATGTATTATTTTCTTTACACGTAGGATCCTATTTCCAGATGACGACCACGTACGAGTCTTTCTATATCAAACTTTACACGTGATTCCTATTTCCAGATGACCACCACTTGGGGGTCTTTCGGTATCATATACTTTACATGTAAGATACGTTTCCAGATAACGACCACGTACGAGTCTTTCTATATCAAACTTTACACGTAGGATCCTATTTCCAGATGACGACCACGTACGATTCTTTCTATATCAAGCTTTACATGTAGGATCCTATTTCCAGATGACGACCACGTACGAGTCTTTCTATATCAAACTTTACACGTGATTCCTATTTCCAGATGACCACCACTTGGGGGTCTTTCGGTATCATATACTTTACATGTAAGATACGTTTCCAGATAACGACCACGTACGAGTCTTTCTATATCAAACTTTACACGTAGGATCCTATTTCCAGATGACGACCACGTACGATTCTTTCTATATCAAGCTTTACATGTAGGATCCTATTTCCAGATGACGACCACGTACGAGTCTTTCTATATCAAACTTTACACGCAGGATCCTATTTCCAGATGACCACCACGTGCGGTTCTTTCTGTAACATATACTTTACACGTAGTATTCTATTTCCAGACTACCACCACGTGCGGGTCTTTCTCCACCATATCCTCCAACTCTTGGTGAGCCAGGCCTGAAAAGGAATTCCCCATATGCAGTCAGCAAGATTAGTTTATTAGCTCAGCAGAAAACCAGCTGTCATCCATCTGCAAACATACATTTATACTTAAAGTGCCTATGAAATGAAATATTGGTTTTACTGTACAAGATGACATCACGTCTCAGTCAGTCAGCCCCAACCAAGATCTGGCAGTATACATTTTGAGTCCTTGAGCACCATTGAATATACTAATGCTGCTAGATTTTATACCAGTTCTGTTAAAGTAGTTAGACTCGACGGTGGGTGAACTTTTCAAGTGTCTAGTACAGCTGTAGGAAAGTGTGAATGTTCGTGGTAGTCATATTATTGTAGAAAGGACGAAATATGAGGAAATCACCTGTTTTGCAGCAAATTTCATCATAGTTGTGGTTGCCGTTGAGATACCTGAATGAAGTAAAACATGTTCAGTGAGGCGACTGCCAGCAACTTGTCAACAAAAGTGAATGAAACTAACAAAAGCGACATCTGATTTCTGGAACAGCAGAAGCAGTAGACGAGCAGTTTCTCCCTTATGCAGCTAAACAATGAATGGCCCCAATTACCCTTCCGGTATACCATCTCGCCGCACCTCATAAACTTGCTGAGCACTTTATGGAACTACCAATCAATCATCAATCAATCATTCATTTAATCAACCAAATAATCAATCAGTCATTCAATCAGTCAGTTATTTAATCAACCAATCAAACAGTCATTCATTCAATCAATCAGTAATTCAGTCAATCATTCAATCAATCGGTCAGTCAGTCAACCAATCATTTATTGGCACTTAATGAGTTACAGATAGTTTAATACAAGTTTAATACAAATTACAAATAGGGAAAAAGCACGCCAGCTGTAGTGACCAAAGGCAAAAAGGTCAGGTAACTTTCAGGCTAAATAATTACAAATGAAATTGAAGTAAGTTCCAAATCAAACCCGCATTGGCAGGTCTGCCGCATTTGGATATGTGCTGTTGTTGTGGAAGATCTTAAAGGTAAGCAACTTACTTTTCAATGGGCTTAAGTTTGTTGATTGGAGTCTCCGACCGTCGTCTGCCGGCGTTTAGTTTCAGGAATTCTCCTTCCTTTGGTTTCGCCAGCATGACGGGGTATTTGTGAAGGCGACGTATGAAACCTTTCACCATGCCAAACTGAATCAACCGTCTGAAGATAAATGTAAATTAAACTGTCTTCAATGTTTCCTTTGTACGAAGTAAAAAACGTTTAAATGCAACTTGACGAAGTTATGAAGAGCTATTCTCTGCATAACTCAAGTTTGCGTTGAACTTGCGGTTCGTTTGGCCACCGATTTGCATCGGCGATTTGCGTTGGTTCCCCGACTAGCTTATTGGTAAGCTCGTCCAAAACCTAGATGCAAATTGAAACAGATCCATGCAAAACAGTGTGCAATTTCACGTAAACAGCGCAAGTTCATGCCAACTGGTGTCCAAATAAAACGCAAGATGAACTCAAGTCACGAACTCGCGTGAACTTATTTGTCCAATTAGTGTAGCAGTCAGAGAGCTAAGTTTTTAAATATTGTGAAAATCCAATTAATTCAGTCCAGTTGATTCAGTATATGTTTTGTTCTACCCGTACGAACTAAAACCGGCTCGACCATACACAGATCAACGCTCTAACCTTTCGTCCACTTTCAAGGCAGCAGGGTTATGACGAGAGCATACGTCACGTACAGTGCAACCGGGACTCAGGCCACAGTAGAGCATAAAAACGTCGTGAAACGATGGCAGCGAACGGCCTGAAACCGAATGAACATTAAAACCCACAACAAATATTATATACACATGTATCTGACTATTTTAACACACTAAAACAAGTATTTATATCAGGGCTCGTACATCGTCAGAAATTCCAAAATCCAGGGTTTTCCATGGCTGTATTCTCCAGGGCTTTTCAAGGATTCTTGTAGCCCAGAATGAACTGAAGAAGAATGTTCACAACGAATTGTTTAAAACAACATTCAAACGTCAATGTTAACTGTAAAGCAACAATGCGCTCCAAAATGTATCCTTTCGGTTCTAAGCAGTGGTTTCTAACACAAAAATAAGTTTTGAAATGACAACAAGAACTGCAATCTCGATTGTTACTTATAATGAAGTCAACAAAACGTACCATTTCGCGAACTTATTTTCTCAATAGAGTTGTTAAGATTTTCCAGGGCTTAATAAAAAAAACCCAGGGCTTTTCCAGGGGTTTTCTAGGGATTTTCAGGGCTTCAAAGGTTTCCAAGGGATTTCCAGCGCCCGTACGAACCCTGTTATATATACAATGATTACACTGTTCTCCACAAAACAATATTGCAAATGATCTTTAGCTGTTTCTTGATCTTGAAAGCCTACGTGTGCATAGCCAAAAAGAGAAAAAGAATCCAAATAAGGACGTCCCTTTGTCTCTTCAATCTCCCCTGACTTGAACCTTTTATAAAAAAATACATGGTCATCTTTTTGTTTCATCGAGTTTTTAGCTTTTTCATTTCTACACAAAATGTTTCCATGTTGAATTGTATGTTTCAATGTTGATGTGCTGTATGTTTTCATATTGAACTGTTGTATGTTTCAATGTTGATGCACACTGTATGTTTCCATGTTGAATTGTTTGTTTCAATGCTGAAGTGCTTATGTTTCCATGTTGTATCATTAACTGTTGAAGTGCTGTAGTTTCCATTTGAAATGCTGCTTGTTTCTATGCTGAAGTGCTGTTATTTATATGTTACAATACAAATATCTTTATTTAGTCTAAAATTAAGGATTACGAGACATGACGGACACATCTTTGTTTCTGGAATGAAATTAAAGATTAGTCATCGGAAAAAGAAATGTTGAAGCGATAATGTTTCCATGCTGAAATGCTTTTGTTTCCACCCACCCTTTTTTACCACATAGTGAATGCACTCGTCTTGAAGTTTTCTATCGTCCATCAGTTTGTTGATCTCCGGAGTAGGGATGTACACATTTGAGTACTAAGAAGAATAAATAAGACAAAAGTTAAAATAACTTATGAATGCGTGCAAATGAAAATTTATGATCTCGCGTATATTCAACCTCGTTCCCAGGCTCTTTCCTCTCCCGAGAGAAAGACCCTGGTTGGGTTTGGTCACGTGCCACCCAGATTCTAGGTGGTAACAAATAAAACAATCGATCATGTGCTTTTGTTTTAACGAAAACGTAATATTTTCCTCGCTACACTTGGCTAAATAAAAACAAGACTAAATTTTAAGCACATCTTCAGCATTTATTTTATATTGTTACCACCTAAAATCTGTGTGGCACGTGACCAGACCAAACCAGGGTCTTTCTCTCGGGAGAGGAAAGAGCCTGGGTACGAGGTTGGCGTATATTCAATAAGAAAGTAACAAAAAAATAATGGAATTTCTAAAATAGTTTTTCATTGTCGGAAAATATATGCTATTTCAACAAACATTTTGATTACATAACAAAAGCCCAATCCACCCGCATTAACGAACACTTTGATCTGTGTAGATCTACACCTATATTACTACATCTACATTTATTGCTTGCAATATCCGACAAGACACAATATGCAATGCAAGTACAGTGGTCAGCGGTCGTTACACAGGTCAAGACGTACAATGTACATGGTAATAACTCCTTGATAATAACACCTCGGTACAAACGACAACTCGAAAAGGCTGACTTAAACTTGTTAGTTATTCGTTTTAATTACTTAGCAGTTTACGTTTTTTGATGAGCCTTTCTTAATATACTGAAACGGCAAGTCACTGGAACTTTTCGTGACCAAGTCTTTTTCTCTAACCGACTGTTACCTTAAATTATAGATGAAATTATTATAATTATAACACAAGCATTGTCAAATCGGGGTACTTGGCAGATAAAATTTGTGCTTTCAATGAAAAAGTTATATTCAAGGGCCTTAACAATTTAAGCCAGAATTTACTGTACTGACGACAAACTTGGTCTGGTCTTTCTTCTGAGTAGCTAAAGATTTGAGACATGATAAAGCCTATGAACTTAGCAGGACGAGTACTTAGCTTCTCTCGCACATTCTTTAAGAAAAGTATTTTCATACTACAATTATAAAGATGGTGAAGATGGTGACAAACTTTATCATAGTGCAAAAAGTCTTCTAGCAAGGCCACTAAGAACTTACTAATCAGGGACCAATTGAAAAACTTTCACTAAAAACGTAATTCAATCCTACATGCCTGTAAACAATTCTATTTCACTACCTTTTTAAATGCCTATTTAGTGAAAAGTTTGAAGCCAGGTGTTACCATATAATGTTTCTTGACTTACCTGGAAGATTGATATCAGCTTTATAACACCAAAGTACCTAAAAACATTGAAAGCGATTTGAAGTTCAATTTTCACAACAAAAAGCTTCAATAAAAGTTAAAACGACTAATGGTTGATCTTTGAAAAAGCTTGAAACACAAACGTTTAGACATAATGAAAATGAAGCTATGCCGAAAACGTTCGTGTTTTAAACCTTAAGGACCCGACCGTTAATACATTTTCATTTAAAGTCACAAAAACACATTGTTTTAAAGCACGTAATGTTGAGTTTCCAAATCTCACGTTAATTGGCATGCCACGGCAGTTTACTGTAAATGATCAACATCGGATGACATGAATCAATATTATTTATAGTTACAAGCTAGTACCCTTACTAGTTTAGCACTTGTCACATATGTAAGAACAAAATTCTATGTCTACAGGTATTCCACTCATGACAAGACATGATTAAAAATATCGGCAGGGATTAGCACAGTTTGTGTTAAACTCAGTCTTGTAGTTATTGTCCTACCTCTACAGACCTTCCTTTCTTAGTTCTAACCAAATTGATGTTTATGTTCAGAGGGTTGAGGTTGGTTTGCACAGAACTATTGCTTCAAACAGTTTTGGGATTTTGTAATATGGTATACCTCTAAAGATCTTTTATTAATAGTTTAGAGTTGCAAAGGAGTACATTTGGTACGACCCTCAAAGCATTTTGAACCGTATCTTGAATGTACTTCTAACCAAATTTACGTTTATGTTCGTGAAGTTTGCGCTGATTAAAATCTATTCTCCGAACAGTCTTGGTACTTTTGTAATACCTTTTCAGAAGTTTTTTTAGCCTAGAGTTCCATAGGGGAACATCGTATGAAGTCCCTAAAGATTCTAAACGTAACTTACACCAAGTCGTGAATGCAATTTTTAACCAGATTGATATTTACGTTCAGAAAGCTGAGGTATGGGTGTGCAAACCTATTGCTTTGAACAGTCTTGGAACTTTTGTAGAACCAACCTTTTCAGATCTTTCTTAGCTTGGAGTTCCAAAGGGGAACATCGTATGAAGTCCTCCACGATATTAGACGCGGCTTACACGACCCTATAATGCACTACTAACCAAACTGTAGCTTGAGGTTAGTTTATGCAGAACTGCTGCTCCAAATAGTTTTGGAACTCTTGTATTTAACCTCTTCAGATCTTCCTTACCTTGGAAATTCAAAGGGAAACATTGCATAGAGTTCCCAAGGGTCCTACAGGCAACCTACACCATGTCTTGAATGCACCATTACCGAAACTAATGTTTGTGTTAAGAGGGTTAAGGTTAATTTGCACGCAGAACTGTTGTTCCGAACAGTCATGGAACTTTTATAGTATTCCTTTCAGATGTTCTTTGCATTGACGCTTGGAACTCCAAAGGGAAACATTGCATGTATATGTAAGTTCTTAACGATCTTACAGGCAACTTACATCATATCTTGAATGCACTTTCTAACCAAACTGATATCCACATCTGCTTCTCTGGCAAGGCGCTGGATGTGGTTGAATCCATCAATGTAAGGAAGAATCTGTGGTTTAGATGTCAAGAACATGTTCAGGTGACAAGTTCAGCGTCAATACTCAGCATATCGGAGACTGTAGTGTTGTTCAAGTTATGTACAACTAACTACAGTACTGTTAGTAGTAGAATGAATTTTAAAAACGGTAAATCAAAATACATGTATAACAAATTCACGGATCTTAGGTACGCGCGTTGTTATTACATAATAATCTATTTATATAGCGCTGACTCCATTTAGCTCAAAAGCGTTTTACAACAATAAAAAGAACTTTACGATAAATATACAAGTTGTACGAAATCCAGTCTATTTTTTCCCTATTTAATATGAACCGGCAACAAATAATTTCCTCCGTATCCTTCGCATTTCTTTACTGATGCGAGACCTGGACTTGCTACAGCAGATATCTCAAGAAATTAGATAAGTTTAATCTTTAATGCCTCTACAAGATCTCGTCAGGTTATGCATGTGAATGACAACCACTTACCCACGCAATTCTTCTGCTCTAAACTGGCTATTGACAAAAACAATCTGGGGAGGAAGGGCACCAAAGGCGCGACAATTTCTTCTTGAAAAATCCTTGCAAACCTGTGAAAATTTCATCTTAGATGGGACCTAATTTCCCTTACAAAAGATTGCGATGCCTTGAAAAAGGCAGTGTAGAACAGGATTGATGCATATGAGAAGAAATGCCTGCAATTTCTAGATGTAAAACGGAGACATTGAGAAAAGGAGGGCACAATCCATCTACGGGATTGCCTGCCCTGTCTGTGGGTGCGTCTGTGCTAGCGAGTTCATGTTGTGCTTCCACATAAGACTTTACTAATGTCGTCATTACACGAAAATGTTCTCCAATACATAAGAGCTGCAACTCAGAAAGTAAGTGGCTCTAAAGCATGTACATTACTTTTCAATTCAGAGTTTCCATTTACAGTACAACAAGTGGTCAAAATCACCAGTCACCAGTGAACTTTGCCAATCCGATCAAATCAATAGAGCCAGTAATGTTCGTTGCTGACCTGTTGAGTTGTGATATCCCACTGAGATGACGCTACCACGTCCCGGTCCCAAATGAAGATAGGCACATGGTGATCAAGGATTGCGAATGGCTCCTTGCTCAGGATTGTCGGCTTGAGGTGGATAGTGTTTGCTTTATCTAGGATCAGAAAGGACACATTTAATCAGACAGTTCTTAATAAAATATTCTACACTTCATTGGAGCATTCTACATATAATTGTTACAAACTAGAAAAGGCAACATCTCTATTTCAAGTTCTTGCATAATTTTATCATTTTCACACACCAAAGTTTAAAACTATGCAGATCTCAAAATTCATACAAACATGAATGTGTACCCGAACTTCCATCTTAGTGAAAACGCAGTATTTCAAAGCACTGTACTGCAGGGGATTGTCAGTTCCTGTTTCCCAAAGACAAGCTGAGGGAAAGAGAGGCTCTGAGTGGTAGCCTGGTGGTGGATGGCCCCTGACACCAAGTTCTTGAAGGGATGAACACTGGGGGACTAGTTTTGAAAAAAAAGGTTTTATCCGCGTGGGTGAGTTCGCTGAATAAATGGGTTTGATCAACAAAAGTTGATATGGTATGTTATTCGCCTGTGGGATATAGTGTTTAGCTGATGTTTCGAGCATTAGCCCTTTCTCGGAGCAGACGAACTGTTCAACAAGCAGCGGGTCTGAGTCTGCTCTGACGAAGGGCTATTGCTCGAAACGTCAGCTAAACACTGTATCCCACAGGCGAAAAACATACCATACATTCATGTACTGTACAGCAGGGCCTGTTTTAAGGGTTTTCATAGAATTGATCAAAAGTAGAAAACATTAAACTGTACAGCAGGGCCTGTTTTAACGGTTTTCATAGAATTGATCAAAAGCAGAAAACATTAAATACCGAACCAACTATTACTTGCATAAAGACAACATTATGGTAAGTGTGCTGATCTCATCCTGGAGACAGTGCAAAATCTCACCAATGGGGATTGTACATTGTCCCTTTTCGTTGAGGTCAGTAAGAATCTTTGTCAAGATGTCTGGCAGTGTCTTCTTGGTCTCCTCATTTGACAAGAATCCATCTTCTGTCTGTATAAAAAAGAGCTAACAGTCATTTTGTGTTCATAACAACAAAAGTGGTTAGGAGCAAAAGTGGTTGGGAGTTGAACATTGGAACATTGTCAGAGAACATTGGAGAATGTCCCAAAATATGTTTGGCCCTGTTTTCGAAACTGGGAAGCCTCTCTCGATCTCTATTCCAGTGCAAGAATAGTCATGGTGATAACTGGCCATCTGTATTTTTAAATGAACAACAATGTCTCATCTATCAACCCAAGCCATACAGGGTTCTCCCCAGAAGGGTGTGGAAATTAGTATCAGAGGGGCGAGAATTTGCGTATCAATGTCATTAATTTGCGTCACAATGACATAAATTTGCATAAAATAAAAAACTCATAAAATAGCAGGGCGTTTTACCACTCTAAGATGCTTTGGGGAGAACCTGCCATGAAAGAAAGCTGGAATGACTAGGGAGATGGATGGAAGAAGACAGCAGAAGGTTATTGTTCAGTAATCCAACTGAAGCAACTTTAATTATTCAAATTGAAATTTGGTTTCAAAGGTCCATTTTTCGATTTAAATTTGAGAAGTTTGAACAAAGAATGAATTCAAATTTTGAAAAAACCCAAACCTTGATTTTTGGGCAAAACACTTGACCTGGTTTGACTGTAAAGCCATGCCAATGGTTACACAACAATATTATTTTGAAAAGCATCCAAGCAAATTACTAAATGAATAAAAACATAAAAGTTTGTAAAAATTGTATTATAAACTGCTGAATATACCCAAGTCTAAACTCATCAATGAATCAAAATAACCTTTCCATGGATTATGTTATTAAGGGGAAGTCAGTTTTACCAATGCTAAGAACCATCAGTTGAAGGAACTCTGTGTACCTCAAGAGTCATTAGATATCCTGCAAGCTTTTTGACAACACCCTCGTAGCACACTGTGTCTGCATTTTCACCAAATATGAAGCAAACATTAAACAGAAGCGCATTGCGTGAGTACTTTGCATTTTCAATGCTAACTGGACAACCCACCAGTTTGTGCTTTAGTGCATTTCTGTGAAATAAAGTAACACTATCAATAAGTACAAATTCAAATTTCACTGGAGGAGAAAGGGGGTGGCAGTGATTTAAACTCATCTTGTCTATAGTTTACCAAATATCAGGGTAGGTTAATTGCAATTTTTTGTAACACAGTAAGCTAGTAGTAAAGCAGTCATGATAATTGTCTTTTTAATTATTACAGGCATTTTGGACTTTTACGGAAAAAAATTGGGAAATTGCACAGCAGTCACAAAAAATTGCACGACATTGGGCAGCTTTGCGGTTCTACAGTTAAAATGGCTTTCTTCATCTGTTTTCGCTCCATTTTCGCTGTCTTAGCTGCCATTTTGGAAATGTATGTACTTGGCATATGCGGCACACATTGTGTCCTTCAAATATCTACCCATAGCTTGGGCACTAATTTATGGAAAAAAAAGGCGTCCAATGCAATAGACGTGGAACTCGAAAATACTGTGTTTTTCATTCCTCCAGTGCAGTTTTCAGTGTTAAAAATTATAACTTTAATTATCCAATTCTCAAATACAGTACAAAATACTTCATATTTTTTCATGTACATGTTTTTTTCTACCGATTTCATGGGATTTGGCGAAATTCTATTGATTGCACTGTCCTGGCCTGCATGATTTTTGGTTGATTTTACAAAATCATGAAATTGCAAAATTTAAAGAAGGCCTGTTATTAGCTGTGGAAGTTTTAGATATCCAGTGTTCACTATTTTAGTTAAGTTATGAGCTTTGAGATAACAGACAAGGTGAAGAGCAAGGAGTAAGCTATAATTACAGTATCTCTAGTTCATATCCAACAAGCATGAGCAGAATAACTAAAGTCTATTTTATTAAATATACAGTAGCAAACACTTCACTTCATTTATGTTGAGGTATTTTCAAATTTTTTTTAATTCCTAAACTTTTAAACATTTTAAAAACTTAATCTGGTAAACACTGCGACTGTATACAATTACTGACTATTTCAAAAGCTGAGTTTCATATTCAGTTTCCATATTTGGGTGAAGTCCTAAACTGCAGGAAAAAAGATTTAAACCTTTAGTAGAAAGCCAATCAAATTACCAAAAATTCACTATCAAGTTTTTGGTAAATATTTAACAATTATAAATAACCATCGAAATAATTGCTAATTAGGTAAACTCATTATGAATTCGATGACGATGTTGGTTTCAAATAATACAACTTTGTTTTCGGGAAAAGTGAGATGAGATAGAGGAGTCCGGCCTGGAATAAAAAGCTATCAGGTTCTTTACCCTCACAGGTCCTTGATTGGACTCTCTTGGGAGCGCCAGCATGGCTGCCACGTTTTTTAAGCTCGTCATATTTTTTATTACTATTCCTCATATTATTCCTCATATTTTTCCTCAAATTTTTTCTCATACTGACAACAAGTTCC
>JAOBRG010234094.1:0-16942 GCA_027574985.1 Umimayanthus nakama | reverse complement strand
AACCAACACTCTACCAACACTCCACGGACACTCCACCAACACTCCACTAAACCAATAAATTACATTATGAAATACAAACTCAATATTTGACTTGTAAACAGGTTGGGTTAACATAATTCTACTCGTAACAACAACGAAACACCACAAAAAGAAATAAAGTCCGAGTGGATTCTCCACTACTTCCTCACTGCGTGTTGGGGTGATTGCGAAACGTTCCTGTTTGTTTTATATACAATATCCTTACGACACAAAGCATTCAAACTTTTTAAATGTATTTTTCGAACCTTTCCGTTGCCCCCGGCACATATCATCTGCTGCTCCACCACGGGGAATATGTGTCCGTTTCGCTTGGCGCACAGCGCGTGGTCCACAATTGGAACCTCAGCTTGTTGCAGAGTAGGAGAAGACGGCGAGCCGGCATAGGTGGAGCCCCAACCTTGTAAGAAACATTTTCATGTAGTTTTGTTAGTATTCGATGAAACCACGTACATGAAGTTTATAACAGCGACTGCAATTAAGATTTTTGCTGTGAGCGAGCGAACAAAACCTCTTTCTTGGGTTTAAGCTAGCCGAGTAGGATTGGGCACGACTCAGAGTCTTGCTGCTCCGACGAAAGGCTAACCCTCGAAACGTCAGCTACACAACAAGTCACACAAACGAAACATACCATACCAACTTTTGTTGATCAAACCGATATACAGCTATTTCAAAAAAGGTTGTCATAGTCAATAGTCGATACTGGAACCGAAAGGAACTATTGGTACAGTCTTAAGGAATAATAATGTACCCGTGAAGGTTGTTACTGTATGGCCGTGACATTAAATGATGACCTGCATTCTATAGTTTGAAAAGTCGATGCTAACAGTAATAGATTATCTGTGCTGCTTGAATTCCACAGTCCGTTTCAGTTCCAGTATCGGACTATTGACTTTGACAACCTTTGTTGAAATATATTCAGCTTACTCGCCAACAGAGGAAGAAACCGAGTTTTTTTTCCAAAACACGTCTTCCAGTGTAATAGCAATGACAGTTCTAAAGTTGAATTTTAGACTGTACATTGGTTTTCCGTTATGCTTACAAAAATGTGGGTGATTCTCCTTTTCCATCCGCAGGAAGATTCTTCCTACCTGTAACGACGCACATCCACCCGGCTGGAGGACTGGTGCCGGCTCTCGGCAGATTTATAGTAGCAACCCCGGAGTTCATAGCGACCGGTTGGTCTAACTGCAGCAAAGCGATGTCGTTTGTGGACACTTTAGGGTCGTACCTCGAATGCTTTATTATTTGCTTGACTCTGTGCCTTGAGCTGTAAAGCGACGCTTTGCCAAGATGGTGGAGGCCTAACAGCGAACGATATCATTGACAATAATACAAATATTACAGTTAAAATATAACATTATATAATAGTAAAATATTATAATCAAAATACTAATAAAAATATTAACAACAACAGTTAAAGTAAACAAATAAATAAAAAATTAACAGTAATAATAACAATAATAATAAGAAGAATAAGTAATAAGAAGTAATAATAATATAACACTAATACAAATAATTTTCGCATGATACATATGTTCGCATGTCCATTGCATTAGCTTTCAGATTCAACAGAAATAAATTTGCTCAACTTAAAAACTGTCCTGAGTTTCAGATGAATACTCAACAGCTTTCGACTACTATGACTACTTGTTTTAGGTGGTATTTACATATTCAGAAAGAGTTCTATTCAAGCAAGACATAAATAGTTCTTTCCACGATTACATACAAGTTCTCCTTCTGGCTTTAGTGTGCAGCAAAGTATAAGCATACTAAACTGAATATAAGTGAGAAGACCATTCTGGCCGGGATAGTTGATCTCGCTATGGCTCTCTGTCGGCAAAATACCAACCATTACTCGATAATACTCGCTCGGATGATTTTCCAATTTAGCAAGACCTGCAAAAGTTATACACAAAATTTATTTTCATGATGACATTTTCATTACCAACAACAACCCTGTATCTGTCTGGAATCGGCTCACTGGCTACACAGTGGGCAGCGGTCACCACCCAGGTTGGCGTGATGAGAGAACCTCCGCACGTGTGGCCGCCATTCTTCTCCAGGGAGATCTGCCAGGGCCACGAGTGGGGCGTGGCTTGCTCGCCGTTTATAACTCGTCCAGTATACCCTATCTGATGCGGATTGCTCTCTCCTGAAGCTTAACAAAGACGATAAATGGTTTGCAACTTATTAAAGCTTTTTCGAGTATAATGGCTTTCACTTGAGCTAGAATTTGTTCCTGTTGTTGCATACAAGTATCAATCTTTGTTATATAGGAGCTTTCGGTTTAGCAATTACTATCATGAAGACAATCAAGATTTAAATGAGAGCTGTTGCTCGTTTGACACCTTGTCTGCTATAAAAGCTGCTAAGAAATTAGAGGAAAATTTTCATGAAGTTTTGTTTATTTATTCCAATTTTTATTCACACAAACTGATGAAGTCATTCCGTTAAGTTAAGTACCAACTCAACCGATTACAGCGTGTCCCTAACGCCGCAGCGCGCATCATCTGCCATCTTCCACGGTATTTTCATACCATCGCAACGTTTAATCGCCTGTTTATTGTTTCCTCGCGGACCAGATTCAAGGTCGCGTCGTTGGTTTATAAAGCGCTTAAAGGCTGCCCTCCATGTTACATAACGGAGCTATCATCCATCAAGCGTCCGGAACACATCATAATGAGTAGTGACACACAGCACTTGCTCTTGATACCACAAACTAAATGCAAAACATTTAGCGACCGTGCATTTATGTCGCCGGACCAAAGATCGGAACAGTTCTGCCACTAGCACTTCGCAATTGAGTAAAAGTAAAAGCAATTAATCGAAATTGAAGACTTTTTGTTTTATTTAGGCACGCATATGAATGTTTTAATCGTTATTGAATTTCTAGTTCTAATTCATGTAGCTGAGAAAGATTTTGTTATTTCAAGCTATATTTATTCAAATTGCTTGATATATGTAAAAACATTTATTTTTGATAATTGTTATGTTAACTAATATCGCTAAAGAGGCTCTGTAAGCTTTATAAATTGAAACGCCTTTTTAAGGACATCTGTGAAACTTACGTACAGGTAAGTTTCTGGTTGATTTGGAACACGTGACTTTCATCAGTGTATAAACAGTACAGGGAAATCCCGGTTTATGTAGAGTGCGAGCCGTCCCTTTATTTCGCTGTTTCTGGGCCGAGAGTGGAAGATTCCTCGGTTTGGCCGTGTGGCGTAATGCAGATGGGGGAGTGGGGCTGAATTTAAATCTACCCATCTACGTTACGCCACACGGCCAAACCAAGGAATCTTCCATTCCCGGCCCGGAAACAGCGAAATAAAGGGACGGCTCGCAGTCTACGGTTTATGCCAAGGGAGCAGTAACATTTTTCGTTTATTTTAAACTGTGCACCTGTATAGACTATAGTTTTCAACATAATCTTTGCACATCAGTATTGAATACTTACACCTGCACAAGACAACTTTTATTATCCTCACTATTTCAATATCATTTTATATTTGTTATTTTCTTGTACCCTCCTGTCGTTAGCGAAAGCTAACAAGAAGATAATGGAACTTAGAACTAAAATTAACATTAAGAACTAGAATAAGAATTAAAATTAAAATTAACTTATAGAAACAGTCAGTTTGAAATTCGCATGGCTCAGTCATTTAGGCCCGGGTTAAACGTCGAACTTCACATGTGCCGAATCTAATGCAAGTGAGGTAGAACAATAAAATTTACTCATTAGCATTAGCATTAGATTCAGCACATGTGAAGTTCGACGTTTAACCCGGGCCTTAGCTTGATTAGCCTCTGCTATTTCTAAATAGCTGTTCTCTCATCAGTCGCAAACAGTATTGACAATATATTTATTAATGCTGTAACAACCAAAGAGGACAATAAATTGTTGTTGTTGTTGTTGTTGTAGAACTAAACCGGGAATATCGTAATGCCGGGGTTCTGCCGCATACATTTTACTTTAATTAGGCAAAATATTGTTGATCACTACACCGGAAATATCGTCATACCAAAGATCAATAAACTGGGGCTGTACTGTACTCTCGCTCATTTTGTGAAAACAGAACATCGGTTGCACTTACCCTCCCCCGATCCAGACTCTGTATCTTCGGCTGTTAACAACAACAAGTCGCACAATTGAATTCTCACGCACATAACTTAACTTTTGCTCGGCACCCACTGACTAAGAGGTGGAGCGGAGGAGTGAATAGTGTTATTATTTTACACCAAAAACACCCTTCTTCATATCAATGGGCACCGCCTCTTATAAAAATTCTCGCCTTTTTCAAAAACACAATCCCAAAGGTGTTTGATACAAGTACTACAATACTTCCAGCTGTTGGAAAGCCTTATTCAAGCTGCGAGAGTCACCACCCTATAAATGAAAAAAAATCCGGCATATATTTTTGTTTCTATAAGCGAGAATGAAGTCCATTGTTACCCTAACATGTTCCATAATTTCACGCAAATTGGAAGTATCTTTCATTAATTAGCTTGACACGGGGAAAGGGAGGGGCGTTGGGGAGGGAGGGGGGGTAATTGTCCAATAATTGCTTCAGAAAGAAAGCGCTATTTCTTGATTTTTACAAGTAACTGATATATTTTATCATAACGGAAAAAGTAGTGCGAGTCCCTTGTTGACACGATGCTTTTTGGGGTTGAAAAAATGTTTAAGAAATTACATTAACATTCGACATAATTAAATGCTGGAGGAAGTGATAGTAACTAATAATATAACAACTGAATAAAATTTTAATAAAAGATAGAATATAGGAAATCTGTTTTACCGCAAATGAGGATGATGGAAAAGCATAAGGTTACAAATAGAGTACCTTACAGAAAGGACTCGCCGTGGTGTATCGCAAATGTAATCATCTATTCTGACAATACCAAAATTATAATTAGGAATCTTGTGTAAGAGGAATTAAATTTGGCGCGTTTAAAAAGTTCCATGAATTTAATGAATGAATGAAATCAACACTTCGGCTAAGTTGGATTTGAGCCCTGAAAATAACAGAGAGCTTAAGCAACAAAAATTGACGGAAACAATAGATTTAGTTACAGAATACACTTCTTGTGAAAATGCAACCACCTGGCCAATTTTCACCGTTGTCCGAAAGAAGTTTAACATAAGTGCAATTCTAAATTCTGGAGTTCTCATAGAGAACGTAAACGTTAGAGTACGAATTATTTCATGTTCAATCTTCATGCAGCTTTAAAAAACAATGCTTCTAATTTCTCAATTTCACAGTCTTTCAGGCAAGACGAAAAAGAAAGCATGAGTTATACAAGCAAGTTTATAAAGGGAAAACGGAAAGTTAAAAAGTTCAGCAGCCGTCATTTTTAATGTTCCTGTACCAGCAGATTCAGGTCCCTAATAAATGTAGATTTAGTAGATAAGAGCCAACTTCATTTTTTAATAAGAATTTTTGTTGTTACAAGAGGACTTGCTGTTCTTTTGCGTGTGTTTTTATATCAAAAACATTATTGAATAATAGTAAACGTTTATATCCAAACGTAAAAGTTTCGTTCTGAATTGTACACTTTTCGTTACGAAACTCAACCTACCTCCACAATTATGACTAATGAAGACAATCAGGAGAAACACGTAGCGATACATATCTGTTCTTCTCAGTGATGCCGTCGCGTGCTTTTTATCTCTCCACAATTTTTCGGTGGTATGGAAACAAAAGAACACCGATTTAATAATAAACTGAACGCTTTCCACCACCTGTCGTACCGCAAACTACATGCATGAACTTGGACGTTAAGGTCGCCGGTTGTCACATACGTTTTCTTACTTGTCATGAGCTAAAAACACGAGGTCAGGCTAACAAACCATTACATGTTCGAAATAGATTGAAAGCAACAGTCTACTGTAAGTTAGATTGTGAAGGTAAAAATAACGATTTCATTGTTATGATAGCGGAATTTTTAATCGGTTACTCAGTTTTGTAAGGAACTCCGCTGATTAGTGATATTAATTGCGTGTCTCTATAAGGCTATAAATCCGAGGTCATGGTCTGTTTCACGTTTAGGTCATGTCTCTCGTGTTTTGCAATTAAAAAAGCAGGTAGGCAAGTTTGAGAGTCTAATTAAATAACTACTATTGATACCAAACTAGGTTATGAGTTTTCTTGTGCAAGTTTTTGTAACTTCCTGGGCCTAAAGTAGCCGTGTCAAAGATTCATCTACGTTTTTCATTGTTGCAGTATTTTTAGTCATTAAGTAACCTACATATGCGTTAGATAATGTGAACGTACACTGAAGGGCACGGGACTTAGAGTCATTCGGGCCCCAGTCCAACCCCCGGTAGGCCTGCCAATTGTGTCAAACCAAGATGTGGTTCCAATTTGGCTTTTCTTCTGCAAGTTATCTGTATCTTCCTGAGTCTAAATATATATGTGTCAAGGTTTCATCCACAATTTTCATTCGTTTTATAAATTCATTAAGTAGCCTGCGCATGCGTTAACTAAGGTGGACCTACAAGTGCATGCTAGTATCCAGAGGATCGCGCTATTCCTTTTTAGAAACGAGTTATTAGTAGAACTACACTATACTGTGCGTCTTATATGTCAAGTTTAAGATAAAATATGATAAGCACTGTTTTCTTTATATTGTATCGTTTTGGATATTTTCAATAAACGCTCTTCTTAATAAATGCTCTTTTTAGTAAATGCTGTTCTTTCCTGTAATGCTCTTCTTTCCTGTAGTGGGAGCTTAGAGTCTTCCGGGCCCCAGCCGTCCAATCCCCGGTAGCCCTTTTTCATAAAAAGTAGAATACAGATTCCTTGTTTTTTTACAAGCATAGGTTGTACTCTTCAATGAGGCCGTCACAAGAAAACCGGGATTATCTTTTCGAGAAATGTTTGGGTGCCTTTAAATCCCTTGACACAACATTTTACCAGAGTAACTTCCCTCAGCCGACGTCTTGCTATTCACGGATTTACTCCCTTTAGCTAGAGAGCAGGCGTGCTCACAGTAAGTTTAGGGTTTGAAAATGGCAACCTGGTATTTATAGAAGTTTGGGAAAGTGTTTGAAACGTATTACATTTTAGGAGTAGTCTAGGCGCAGGCTTGGGGCTGAACGTGTTTGGTGTATACTGCCAAACAAAAAAGAGGTTTAATTGGTATTTTGCGGAAAAACAGTATTTATACGCATTGTTTTACGTTGTTTTTGAAGCTTTGAGAAATTTTTTGTGGTAGAAGTATCTAAAGGTTAGTACTTCTGAGGATTGTTTCTTAGAATGTTCAAAGACCAGCCGTACCCCCGGGTTAAGAGCTTTTCTTTCTCCTGAGATAGCATTTTAAGACACTTGAAGATGAGCCAACATTCCCCTGTCCACCAACGGCGGTGTGACAAAAAAAGGTCGCACAAAGTTTAGCCCCCCCCCGGCCACACCTAACGTGAAACAACTTGTAGTAGTTGTTACAAAATAAACTTGTATTGTGATTATCCTTTCAAGTCTTTATGTCTAAAACAATATCACTTTTGCAAAAAGATGCCACTTTTCTCTTGCAAGCGCTTTGTAGGAAGTTATGAACTTTAAAATGACGTGAAGAAAAGAAAAGCGTTGTTGGGATATGCCAATCTTGTACCCTTTTCTATAAAGTAAATAAAACAATGCGTTCAAAGCAAGCATAGACTTATTTTTTTCCATACAGAATAATTTTACACGTACAAGCTAGAAGTGTTCAACGGCCTTTACCACATCGCAATTAAGTGACGTGAGGTCGTTAGTTCTAATCCAGGTTGTTAATAATCCAACTGACGTAGCTGCTCACACGAGTAAACACGGAATATAAGTCGCATTGGTCGTTGCCCCAACTGCCAACTCCCATTATATGCCATGCTCCATTCTCTTCGCAAACCAGTGGGCCACCACTGTCTCCATGGCACGTGCCCTAATAGTTTGAAAATAAAAGCAAAAAGAGCAAAAAAGTAAATTAAGTTTAACCCAGTCCAGGCTGGGGCGGAGGCTTAATCGGCCCCCTTCTCACATTTTTGTTGTTTCTCTCTAGCGATGAACAGGAAGAAAAATCAAAATTGGTAAATTTTCCTAAAATTTCATTTAGAGCATTTTGGAACGCGTTTTGTTGGTGTATGCCTTTAACTAATGCCATGGTAACCAATAATTTCATAGACACTTTTAAAATAAAAAACAAAGAAATGACGTAATTGTTACGTCACTCAGTGCTATCACTAACAGTCTGTGGTAAGAAAAGGTCATAAACATTAATCATGATTTTAATTTGTAGTCATTTGTAAAAAAAATGGTGGCAGAGAAAAAATAAGAAGAAAATGCTGAAAATTCTTATAATGACGTCATCAAAAATAGGCCCTTTATTAAGGTACCAAATTGTAGATGAGCATCCAATTAGTAATCCTGCCAAGTTTCGTTGCAATTTGTTGAATAGTGAGGAATTTGGGGAAGAGGGGTTGGGCCTTTCAACCGCCACCCCCCCCCCCACCCCCCCAAAAAGAACACTTTGAGACCAAAAATGCCCAATCTCGATGGGGTTAAGAGTGTAACAGGAGCACCTGGTATACAAGCCTAAAGTTATTGCCTGAGTACTAGGAGCAAACATAAATCAATTTAGGTTCCATTTTATTGAAAAGTTTCAGTTAAAAAACAAATTTCTTGAAATAAGGAAAACTAACTAGCCCGTTTCCAAATGCCTGGAAAGCATGCATTCTGAAAAATAAAATTTCTCTAGAAAGTTAGCCGCATCAAAACAGTTGACAGAAATTTTAAAGGCCAAAAAGTCTATAAAAGGTTGTTTGTTAACTCTTTTATTTACAAACAAGAAACAATCTAATGGGCAGCAATCTTTCGTGCCAAATCAATGACTGGTCAAGCTACAAAGTAACAATATAGAACTAAAATACAAACAAAAAGTAGTTTAAGTTACATTGTATTGATTAGTTCAGTACCTGAGCAAGCTCAAGACTATTAAATGTTATTCCTCAATCTGAACTAACATCTAAACAGACAAATCCTGTAAGCTAGACTAGTGAGAAAGCTTAAACTATAGCAAAAGCCTCATGATTTCACTTTAAGCTTTCACGACATAAAAAATCTGTAACCAACACTTTTATATTATACTCAGTGTAAACGTGTGTGGCAAATAAGCAAATAAAATAAAACGAACAGAAACAAACCCTCTGGCGTTGCTTCAAGTTTCATATACGTTTTACAACCTAGGTGCTCAACCAATGAGAAGGCATATGTTGGTCATTTCTATTTTAAATTGTTTAACTTAAGCCGAATTCCTAGGATTGAATTTTAATGACTCGTTTTCCAAACCTTTCCGTTGCCACCGGCACAAAACATTTGTTCTTCCACTACAGGGAAAATGTGTCCGTTTGTCTTTGAGCACTTATCGTGCTTCGCGATAGGTAATTCAGCTTGCCGTAGAGTCCTGGCATTTGGTGACCCGGGATAAGTTGAACCCCAACCTGAGAGGGTAAAAAAAGGTTTTGCAAAGAGCCTCAGCATTCTTGGCTAAAACTATAATCTTTATCTGTCAAGAACACCGACTTAGTTTGTTCATAAACCTTGGACCTGAAAATTGCTAATTTGTTCCTAGCAATATTTGTCCCTACAATATGGAACTTCAGGGATACAACTTTCTAAATTGAAGAAAAGAACTGAATTTAGGTTGTCTTTGATGTTTTGTAAAGAACATACACGGTACATGAAAACAGTTAGAACCCAAGCATCATTGTAATTTAAATCCTGCTTAAAAGACACAAACTTACCTTAGTTCAACACCGATTAAAACTAACCCGGGCCAGTCTATGTCGTGTTTACACTCCTAACCCAGGTTAGTTTTAACTAAAAACCGGGTTACACAAACTCGTCCGGCAAACTTTGTGGCGTCTGAGAAACCTCACAGTAACCCAGGTTCGCTCAAAGTTTGTGTTTGTGGTATTTGTGAGTGTGGAAAACAGTGTTGTTAGTCTGTGCTGTTTAAGCAGGCCTTATATCGCTTATAACATCTAAACAAGTTGAAGCTCTCTTTTCATCAATTGGAGCAGCCCTTTGAAAAGAACATAACTTTCAAGAAGACGTTTAATATTTTCCTACCTGTAACGACACATTTCCTTCCGGGAGGAAGATTCGTCTCAGGCATGGGGAGGCATACAGTACTGACGCCCGCACTCATGTCAGCTGGAGTCTTCAGCTTCATCAATGCGATATCATTCCACATTTTCAAAGGGTTGTACCAGTGTACTTTAATTTTCTTTACTCTCTTCCTACGCCCATATGCTGACTTTTTGTGCAGTTTGTGGGCACCTGATGCAGAAAAACACTAATAAAGCCGAAGCAAAACATTACAAACTGAAAGGGAACACAGTTTTTAACCCACGGACGACCAAGCCAGTTATCGTAAGAATAAAATCTTGGGCTAGGGTCATTTAGACCCCCAATGGTTTCCCAATTGGTTGCACATGAAAGATCAAGCTTTAGTATATAAGCTCTTTTGGGGTTAGAAAACTTTTATTCGTAACAACAATCATGTTTAAATTAAGAACTGTTGCTATGTCAACCGTTTCATCAAAACTGCACCGCATGTTTTTGAAACTAGCTGAAAACGAAAAAGAAGTGTTTTTAGCTTCAAATAGGACTGTCTTTAAGTAAAAAGTGCAACACAAAAAAACAAACTTTGTAAGAAAATGAGTGTTTTTATGTATTCTAATTTTAGTTTGCAAATATATTTTGCACAACATATAAATGATCACGTAAACCAGTTAATGTCACAAAATGTGTTCCTAACTGGACTACAGATACTGAAAGTTTCATTTTGATTGCTTCAAATTTAAAGCTTTAATTTTTAGGTCAGAAAATGTTCAAGTGATTTACTTGCGCGGTAGAATTCATTAAAGACAAATGTATTTTGCAGTTAGATGTTGTTATGAAATCAAGGCCAATGGAAACGGATGCAACATCGTTGGGCTAAACAGTGTTGTGACTTGTTGCGTCCGTCTGAATGGAACCACAACAATGTTGGCACTTGTTGCGTAACAAGTCCCAACATTTCTATTGTTCTGTGACCGGCGAAGCGTAGCCAAAAAGTGTTGCACCCGTTTGGTTGGGATCACAACAATGTTGGCCCCGTGAAAACGTCTGCGCATGCGCCTTGTTACCACTTTTTCAAAAAAGCAAAGAATCATTACATGTTTTTTTTCTTTTTGGGTTGTTGCAAACAAGGCGTATCAAGCCGAGTTGAGTGAAGAACATGAGGAAACACCAGACGTTTATGCAAAAAAGCAAAAAACACGAAAAAGAATGCACCAAAAGATGGTCACACCACAAGTTGGAACAGCTGATTGACCTTCTCGAGGAAAATTCCTGAAATCTTGCCTCTGTGACTTGTCAAATGAAGACTATACTTGACGGAAAAATCGTGAGAGGGACTATAGATAGAGATAGAGGAAAAGCTTGGGGCAGAAAGGGCTGTTATTAAGGCCAAAATAACGAGCTCAAGCCAACAAAGTTGGCAGTTGATTGCGTTCGTTTGCATACACCACGCAACATGTGCCAACAACTCCAACACTATTGGTGGCAACAATGTTATGAGTTGTTGCGTCCGTTTGCATGGGCCTTAAGCAACAGAATTCTAATCTCGGCAAATATATATATATATATATATATAGCATGGTAAAATCGTATGCTGGGGAGCAAATTTACTCTTGCAGCTCGCCAACTATTAATTTTAAGAGAGCAATGTTTTTCGGTCCTTACCTACTAGGATAGTGTAGTGCTCGGGATCGAGGTCATCTTCAACACAATGGGCAGCGGTCAATACCCATTCGGGCGTGATTAACGACCCACCACATACGTGGGTTCTACTCTGTTGAATGGAAACTTGCCACGGCCACGAGTGTGGCAGAGCATTATCACCGTTTATAACACGGCCAATCTTCTGCACTCTACCGCAGCATCCTGTATAGTTTAAAGTTAAGAAAATCAACGCGACTACTAATGGAAAAGCAATGATTAGAGCAATATTAATAAGTCTCGTGTTGCTTTATGTCGAGTTTTGTGACAGAAGCCAGCGTCAAATGTTTAAGTTTCGGGGATTTTACTCGTGCCAAAAGCTACGTGCCTAAGACTCGGCTCCGGTTTTTTTATTCGTGTCACAACTAACTACCTCTTCTTAGCCGAGTGCGAGGTCCGTACGGCAAGTTATGGACCGAGTTTTTTCCTTTATTTTATGGCCCAAGCGCGAAGCGCGAGGGCCATAAAAAACAAGAAAGGAAAAAACGAGGATCCATAACTTGCCGTACAGACTGAGCAAACGAGGCTAATAAGATGTTTATTTTTTGGCTTTGTTGATTATTCTGGTTTTGAAAAGGTGATCGAGAGCTAGCGGTCCGTACGGCTACTTACGGACGTAGAATTGACCAATCAAAGAACGCGACATCATTCACCCATATAATAATAATAAAGATGCAAGGGCAAATCCAGGGCTCCACATAGCAAGTAAATCATTTGCAATTGCAAATGCGAGTAACGTTTTCTGCTGGTGAGCAACGAACGCAAATAACTTGCTTGCTGGCGAATGTAGAAAAGATTCCTGGTATTTTTCAAAAACTTTAAACTTTTAACAATTTGAGTTGTCTTTAAAACATGACGTATTTGCTCAATAAAGTTAGTTTTTCAATCAATTTTCGTCACAGATTTACTCTCGGCGATCTTGTGTTTAAGCTGTTATCAAAGATCACGTGGTTTTATTATGCAAATATAGTTCCCAATTGGGAAGCAGTAATTTTTAGAGAAAGCAGTTTGCCATAATGTTATTCAGTTCTTTCGGTTTTCACAAAGCAATTCACAAAACAGCCAAAACAACGAAGAGCAAGTGCAAGATAATGCAAAAAAGTGAAAATAGAACACTGAAGAGAGCCATGCGTTTGCGACTAACTTACGATGACTCGGCAGCACATTTTTCCTCATAGTACATTTTTTAACATGCGCGGAGCCCTGAAATCTCATTGTATCAAGAAACACTATATCTCAGCTCCATACTTTAAATACATGGTTTGGAAATTTCCAAAACGTTGCTTTTAAATCCCAAGAAGACTATAATCTATTTGTCTGGCAGTAATTGCAGTTGTAAGAGTACAGAGCGCTGAGGATTCGCCAAATTGTATTATTACTATTAATTTAGATTAATTGCTTTAAAAAACTAAAAGAGATTAGTTGTTTTAGAAGAAAAGTATTTCAAAAAGTCTTAAAAGAAGCCAATGCTTCGTTATCAGGACATTTTACGGATAGAGAAAGCAGTGTCTGTATAGTTACCTGTAACTGGATTTTCTACATGTGGAGCAAGGGTCACAGACTACATGAATTCGCTTTGGCTTCACTGCAATAGCTCTTAGTAAATAGGCCATCGGAATAACTTTTTTATCTCTTCAAAAATAACTTTATTATCTCTTTAAAAATCAAAACAATGATGAGGCAGGAGTTATAGGCCTTTTGAAAGCATCTTGTTCACCTACTGAAGAGGCTGTCTCTGTAAGAACCACCTACCAAATTTAAAAAAAATGTCCTGAAACTCCGGTGATTGAAAGTTAAAACTGTATAGACTACTATAAATAATAAAAAAAATGTTTCTGAAATGAAATTAAATGCAAATCAGTAACTGTTCATCAGTAGGATATCTAAAACGTGTGCAATTCTACAATTGGTTTCGGCCCCATTAAAGCCTAGAGGACTTACTGGAACCATAGTAGAAACAGCTAGGAGCCGTTAAAAATTTTGCTGAGCCAGGGTCAGTAGGGAGGGGTGAAAACCTGAAAATCTGGCATTTTTTACGGTGCCCTGTAATATTTATTTCGCAAAACTGACTCATGATCCATATATTAAATAACTTATAAATTTTTCTAGTTTTCTAAGTTGATACGCTTTTTACCGTCCGTTTAGCCGTGGATGTGAAAAATATGCACATATTGGTCCATAAAAATCGCCACGGGACGAGAATCAAAAGTAGGCTTAAATTACAAGCTGCTTTCGCAAAAGTGGGACCTAGCTGGCAACTCTAGCCTATTCAACCGAAAAGAACAGTTCATTATCAGTATTTCAAAAGTTAAGCACAAGTGACGAAATTTTGAATTTCTTGCTGTTTCCGAAATCGCACCTTTTGGGAAAAAATTTGTTTAAAACACAACTCACCTGCTCCCCAATCTGAGTTCATTTCCTTGTTCATCTCAACTTATTTATTAAACAGATGCCTGAATTCCAAAATAATTCTAGTCTGAAGTCGATTGTTGCCATTGAAACAAGTAAAGGCCATTTGTCGAAACACCAGTCTGCACGCTAAAACTCGAAATCGAAATCATGGCAGCTTGCTTGGCCGCGTACTCTTCAAATAGATCAGTTTAGTGCTGAATGTTCCTGATATATAATTAATCAAAAAACAGCCAGAGACTTACTTTCAGGTGTAAAACTACTGGACAGGTTAGGTTTTAAAAATCGAAGGAATATAACCATTGTTAATGTAATAGAGTGACTGCTTCCTTTCAAATATTCATTAGTAAAACCGCTGACACGATGTCTTTCAAATGTACGAATGATATTTACCCTATACCGCCTGGGCTTTTTTAGGGTCGTTAAATTTAGGGGAGGGGGGAGGGGGTGCCCGCGGCCCATTACTCTAAAACTATAAAAGATAATGAAATGAAATTTAATGAGGCAATAAAAAATCATAAACTAATTGATTCGGTGTAGTTTGATTGGCGTATGACGTCATAAATACGTCACAATGACGTCATAACTGTCAAACTTCTGGATTTTTGCCAAAATTTTCCTAATCAAAGTTTAGAAAAGTTTAGAGACGTTTTTGACTAAAAAAGATTTACTTTTTAGCGGTATAAAAATGTATTTAAAATTTCCTTTTCAATATATACAACAGTGTTTTAAAGAAAATTAGTATTACAAACAGAGCTTTTTTTCAGCGAAAGTTTGATGTTCAAACCTTAGATAAGATTTTAAACTATAGCTTTCAACTTTTACTCAAATTCCTAGTATTTAACGCTAATACTGTTACTAAAACTGTTTCAATTCTGTTTTCTACGTTTCAAATGCAGATTGACTAAGAAAAGCTTTCAATTTTGACAAAGCGCAAAGTACACGGCCGCCATCTTGGATTTCAAAAGATGTTATTGCGCAATACCTATGACGTCACAGGCACGTGTAACATAATTTATTCTACAGAGAATATCGACTAACTGCCTTTGAGACTAATATTCAGCACTTGTTTTAAAGATTTTGCAAATTAATGAAGAAAAATAATAAAAAGTCAAAATATGAGTTAACATGGCGTCAAAAGAGGTGTTGCCATGGTAACATATGATACCCTCGATGCAACATTTTTCTGCAGTCTTATTCTCCAATAAATGTTGATAAAGGTGGCCAAATTTAGTTGGTTTTACTCTAATATTAAGGAATTTTTTGAAAGTTGAAATCGGCGCGGACACTTTCCGCCCCGTGGCGATTTTTAGGGATCATATGTGCATATTTTTTACATCCACCAAAAAATCGCCGGAGTTTCAGAAAAACCTTTTTTTAAAAAAAAATGAATGGGTGGTTCTCTTACAGAGACAGCCTATTAAATTATGAATAACATACGATATAATTCGTGAACTCATATTTATTTCGATAATTGGATTAACACTGAAATAACCAAAAGTGTTCCATACAGTCACTGTGTAAAGCTATTCGAATTGTGCACTGTCTGCAACTAAGTATTGCTGTGCTTAATTTTTGTTATTCTTTTGTAATTTTTGACGGTTTTAACTAATTTGTATAATTTGACAGCGCAATTCAATTTTTTTAAAATTGTGTTTCATTTCATGCTGTCAAATTTTTCAAGAATGCAACTTTTTGGTAATCGTGTTGGAAAAGGTGTATCTGATTGTAGCTAGCCACTGGCAGGTGGTATAGATGAAGACTTTAAGATAGCAACTTAGTGGAGACAGAAGTTAAAAGCTGTACAAAGTGCACAATCACGATATAAGGATCATTTTTTCCCCTCAAACATTAGATCTTTTGTAACTTTAAAAAATGTTTAATGCAAGTCGGTGCAAGATTTTCGATTTTTCAAAACAAAACCTACACAAACCTTTTACAAATCAGTTAAAAATTATTCTGAGTGGCATTAATTTGTGATGCCGTTGGGTCAACGTTTTTCATAAATGTATCCAATAAAATATTAAATCTTTCTTCAAGATTTTACTTTTTTTGCACGGGTTGCAGTTTAGGTTAAACTCAGTAAGTAAAACCTACCCCGGCAGCTCAATGCATCTGACTCAATCTACCAAACTACCAAAAACCGGAAATAACTAGCTGACGTGGTTATCTAAAAATGGTGAAAGGAGATGGAAACTTACCTTCAGAAATCTCTATGAATGAAAGGAGAGAAAGAATATAAAGTTTATTAAACATCTTTAACCAGCGAAGAAACCAACTATATTAACCAACATGGTTCGCCCGTATCAGCTGTACAAATACGCCACTACCGTTTACAGCAAAAGAGTTGTGTCAGCTGAAACAACTTTTCAACACTTGAACTGTTGTGCAAACACACCCTACACTAAAGAAGAAGACAGAGCGCGCTACGTTCTTTCTACAGGCTCAATAAGGTAAGTAACGTTCGGTTTTTTGACAATAAATACAGCATAATTTAATAAGACCGTTTACGTAAAGCGAGCTTTGAAGAAACGAAAATTGAAGTTTTGACCCTATCTAAGCAACTTATGGGTAGGGGGGGGAGAGTAATTCTGCCTCGCCTTCCCCCCCCCCCCTCTCCTTTGTAACTTTTTTTATTATTAACCGTAGAAGCCTTGAATCCGTGAGGGAGGGGGTTAATCAAGCCCCCCCCTCCCCCC
>JAOBRG010233983.1:0-16945 GCA_027574985.1 Umimayanthus nakama | reverse complement strand
GATATGGAAAATATCCTACTCGGGACCCGGATGTACTGTCATATGGATTCTATGAGTGGTTTATTTTCCAGTAAAACTCTGTTGCCCATATAATAAAATAAAATAAGAAACTGTACCAAAGATTTTTTTTTAAAAAAAATGTAAATGCGCAACAAGTTGATTAACTAATGATTGATCCGCCGTAGACCGGACCAGACGTTGCACACGTTTTCAACAAAGTGCTTGATGTTAACGAGAGTCAAATCAACGGACAGGTTTCTAAAACGTAAGTGACAACTTATTTCATACTTTAAAAAAGGGTTTCTACTCTTCATGCGTTTTATTATTGGTTTTGTTTTGTAATCTTTCATACAGTTAATCTGTCCTTTTGTAAAGGGAGACTCTTGTTACTCTCATGCTCAGAATAAACAGGGGGACGTTTATTTTTTCGTGATTTTTGGAGACCCCCGCAGCTTATTTTGACCCCCTGTTTTTCGAAGTTCACGAGAGAATACAAAGAAGTTCGTAAGTATATCATAAACTGTTGGTGATTCGTTACAATGATTGGCTCCACAATATACTAGAAATGCTGATGTTTAGCCATGTTACGACAGTGTTTAAGGTTAATTCCTCTTTTGTCCCTTCTCTTTTATATTTTCCCACCCCCCCTCCGTTTATTTTGCCCCCTCCCCGTTTAATAATTTTTCAAAATCCTTGAAGCACCCCCCCCCCCTTCGTTTATTTTGACCCCGTTTAATCTGAGCACGAGAGCAGTCGACAACTAAAAGTGATCGTTATCTATAACTTTTACATGTTTGTCTTGGCAATGTCTTTGGAGGCTGTTGAAACCACAGATGCTTACCATAATGCCATACGTAACGTTTATAATGTTTATAACTCATCAACTAGCAAAACCTTGTTTTCCTACATTATTACTTTGTTTTGTTCGTTCATTTTACAACTTTATTGGGACTTGTAGCCCTAAAGGGGTTGGACATAAACGGTACTCCAAGTCCCATGCTAGGTGTCCAACCACTTCAGTTAACAGACGATAACACTGGCATTAGCCTAATCTTATCGACAAGTGCGTAGGTTCTTTAAAGTCCCCCGATAGAGGGAGAGTCGAGAGAGTCTAGGCAAACGCCTTAACGTTCCTTTCCACCAGGGCAAGGACTGATCAGGCCGGGGACATGCCAGTTTCACAATTATGCGCAAAACGTACAAGCGGTTTATTTGGAAGGCCACACGTCCTGTAAACGTAGCGGATTGTATGAATGAGTGCAAATATTGTTATAAATCAGGACGTGTGGCCCACTAAGCAAACCGCTTGTACGTACTGTGCATGATTGTGAAACTGGCTTATTGAACCTGAAACCTTCTGGTTGGCAGCCAGAGATCTAACCAACTGAGCCAACAGTACAATACCTTAGGGCTTACACAGGACGATTATGTCTTGCAGACCACAAGAGCATAGTTGTTATCTCCAACTGACTTTTCCTTTTTTATAGGATTGTAAACAGTATTGAAATGCTTGCGCAGAATCTACCCGTCCCGGCAAACCAGACTTCCGTAACGCTGCAAACACCAAACCTGATTATTTCGTCAACGAAGATCAATCCCTCTGCCTTCAAGGGAGTTTCTGTTGGTTTTGGCGGCATATCCGCTGACAACAGCGACAAATTTGTGGAATCATTAACGCTGCCACAATCTCTGTTCGAAAATATAGAAATTCATAGCCAAGAAGGAACAAAGTTAGGTTCTGTGTTATTCTTTAAGAGTACGCTATTTAGTTCAGAGGGTTTGGATGATACCACAAGTACTACGTCATACCTTAACAGCCATGTAATATCTGCCAGTATCAATGGAGTAAAGGTCCAACATCTGACTACACAACCGATTGTTATGAAACACCGAATTCTCAAGGTGGATGTCAGTAACGCACCAGTCTGCGTGTTCTGGGACTACAGTAGCAAGGGTAGGCTGTCTGAGTTTGCAGATCTGGGCACGGTTGTTCAAAGCCCGATTAGTGCTAATCCTGGGTTAACTCTATAGGTTTTGTTAAGAGTTAATCCAGGACTAGTACTAATCGGGCTTTGAACAACCGGGCCCTGTGGTGTTACCCGCTGTTTTAACAAGAGTTATTTTGTAGATTTTTTCTATCTGTCTGCAATACATTCTGACAAAACATGACTAGGATCTAATAAAGAACACCTATGATTACCTTAAACACGGCATATCCAAAATCTATTGCTGTTTTAGTAATATCACTGTTTTCCCTCTGGATATAATGTTATTTTAATGTAACTCTAGAAATGTGAAACGTCAAACAAGGAAAAATTGTTGTTTTTTCGTTGTTGTGGTTCATGTTGTTGTTCAGCTAATGTTGTCGGAATAATGTCACCGTTGTCACGTTGACGTCACTAAATGCTCATTTTTAAAAACCCAATTCGTTTAAAACAATCACTCTCATATCAATCTACAGGGGGTCTTGGTACGTGGTCCCGTGCGGGATGTAATGTTTCCAAGATAGAAAGCGATTACGTGGAATGTCAATGTGATCACATGACCAACTTTGCGATGCTTTTCTCACCACGTGACGACGATGACACACCCAATGAGCCCCACGCCCGTGTATTGACCATCATAAGCTACATCGGCTGTGGAATTTCATTGTTCGGTCTGATCTTGACTGTGGTGACGTATGCACTGTTCAGGTAAATGTAATCTTGGAGACTCTCGTTTTTTGTCCAGAATTCGCAATTAAGTTATAGCACTTTCCGTTAACAAGTACCCTTAATACTTCTCTATTGAGCAGTCCCCCCCCCCCCTCGAGCGGTTCTTGTTTGCAAGCACTTAAGAGGGGGTATTTTTTCGTTAGTTGAGTTTACAAGTTATCAAGGCTAAGCACTTATCGGTTGAAAGTACTTTTAGCTTTAATTTTATCAGAATGGATAATTGTTAAGTTTATCCAATGCTATTGATTTAGTTTCCGTTTGCATTCCGTTTGTATTTAGTCGACGGCCATAATATAACAAAGGTCGCAATAAATGGTTTATTACCACTATTGTTATGTTGAAAGCCATACTTCACGTCACAACCCTCCACAGTTCAGACGATTTAGATATTCAAAAACGCGGGTTCCAACATATTTATCTTTTGTTTTACCTGCCACTTCCAGTGAAGCAACACTTTACCGGTTTTTGGTCAAACTTTTCGTTTTTCAAGCTACAAGAACTTAAAGAACTTAAAGAACGAAAAATCTGTAACTGTTCTGAAACGCAACTTTGTTAGCTGCGTGTACAGCCTCTTGTTCGTCCAACAAATAAACTTCGAAATCAAAACACGACTCCAAAATCCATTCAGATGGCACACCAATTCGTTCGAGGAAAAAACAAAGATCTTCCTCTTTTTGGTCCAATACAATTGCTGTCTTTTTGACAAATTATTTGGTCCCCAACATAAGTTGTAACTTGTAGCACGCTGTATAGGGTTAATTTTTATTTTTTTATTCTCTAGGTCGTTACATAAATCAACCCAGCAACCAATATTGGCATGCTTGTGTTTATCATTGATAATACTTCTGACTGTGTTTATCGCCGGCGTGGAACAGACAGAGAATCACGTTATCTGCCAGATAGTTGCCGCTCTTTTGCACTACTCCATATTATCGGTGGCGCTATGGATGGGGGTGGAGGGCTATCAGATGTACCTCGCCTTTATCAAAGTACTTGCCACCTATCACGAAAGATTTATGCTCAAATGTTGTGCTGTCGCTTGGGGCATACCCGCCGTTGTTGTTATCGTCACCGTGGCAACCGCAAGTGATTACTATGGGAACGAACAATAGTAAGTATTTTTCTCCGTCTACCACCGACTTGACACGACCTGTAAGGTGGCAGCTCGAGTGAAGCTATTTCGACAAAGATAGTTACCCAAGCAATGTACTGTAATTATCTGCCACTTAAGTAATGGTCCACGCTTGACATGCTTCTATCGAGTTATGGATGCACGCTGGAAATTTGGAGAGGTTGAGAGAAGTCTTTGAGTAGTACGAAGCACCGAGTACTTTTCTAGCTTCTTGAGTGCTCTTCCAACTTCCTAAGTGCCTCCATAACTCAACACTTCACAGCTAAAGCATGGAACATTTCTTTGAGAACATTGTCACCTTAAACGTAAACTGATAAAGAACAGATGTCACCTAAACCATTCTAAGCGTTTTCATTGGTTGAATGCAATCAAGCGATGTGATAGACGCACGGGCGTGCGTCTATCGAGATTCACATGCAGGCTTGCGCCATACAAAAATCGAGCGAAAAACTGCCAGCTATGTTCTAAAAATCCCTAGCTAAGAGTCCTAAGCCGTTTTATAAAACAGACTCTTCCAGTTCTCTTTTATTCGTACTTCTTCTATTTCTGTTTTATTCGTCGTCACTTTAAGTATTCTTCTCCTTGCAATATTACCTACCATTCACTTTTGAGTTCTCTCTCATCTATTTTTTCAGTTTACTTCCTTTTCTTTTATTCTTTTCCTTCGGTCTTTACTCATTCTTCTGTTTACAATTTATTCTTCATTCCTTCTGTTCCTCATTCCTTCTTCTTTCTTCACCACCTTTAATCTCATTCATTTAAAACATTGTCGTGTTACTCCACTTTATTGCTAATGATAAGTACGTTTTCTTGCTTTGCAGTTGCATCCTGACCGGCATTCCTTTCTATGCAGCAATGTTTGCACCCGTTTGCTTAATCATTACAGTAAACTTCATAATCTTCTTTTTCGTCATCTGGTCGCTCGGCCACAGACATACAGTGCATCTGAGGTCCAGCGAGCAACATTCAAGAAGACATCAACGCTGTCTCACAGCGATCGCCATAATGACATTGCTAGGTTTGACTTGGATATTTGGTGCCTTGGCGTTTGGCGGAGCACGCGTTGTGTTTGAGTACCTGTTCTGCATCTTCAACTCGCTACAAGGACTGTTTATTTTCGTTTTCCATTGTCTACGCCTCGAGGATGTCAGAAAGCATTGGTCGACATTGTTTTCCAAACGAAGTTTGCGTTATACTCGATCCATGACTTCCCAAAGAACCAGTACCACCTTTGAAAGAACCACCAGTCGGAAAGCGGGTAGCGACGTGACAAAACGTAGTAGCGTGAAGCAGTTGGGTAACGGAACCACGGCAAACGGACTGAAGAAACCCGATGAAGACAAGAATGGTCACGCCCAAATCTACTCAAATCAGGCCTATGATAATGACATTGCTTGAGTATTCCTACTTGAAGCAGCAGTTTCACCACAGGCAGACAAATCTGACATTTTAAGGCCGTGTAACGTTATGTACGTTAAACGCTAAGTGATTCTTCATTACAGTTGGACCCCGATAATTCGAACTCTGATAATTCGATGTCCCGCTGAGTCGAAGTAATGTTCACTCCCCTTGGAGTGTCTTACTACTGATTTTTACCTTGTTTATTCGAATCCTCGTCAATTCGAACCCTTTCTTTTCCCCATGGGACATCAAGTTAACGGAGTCCAACTGTATTTACTGTAGTTTGCAACGGCCAATTGTCGACTGACTCCTAGTATGCTCCAAAATATAGCCAGATAAACAAAGCTCACTTACCTACTGGCATTTGTGCTGTCTCGTATTAATTTTTGGCTGTTCTGTAAGTTAGAAAACAGTTATTTATTAAGTTAACTGCTTTCATCATTCTACACTTCTTAATTAGTGTTCACAGAGCAACCACGATACTCCACCTTTATGTGATTAACTGTCCTGGTTGATGTAGTCCTGAGAAGGACTGTTGATGGTTGGGATTGATTGTGTTGTGATCAACCATCAACGAACAGTGACTCACCTGGGTCACAACTAACAAGACAACGGTCCTTCTCAGGGCTACACTCACATGAACAATCAGCCACCAACAATCGTCGCAGCAACGCAACAGTCCTTCTCAGGACTACTACAAACCCGGACGATCAACCAACAACAAACACTGACTCACCTGGGTTAAAGCCCCTGAGCATTTGGTAAAAAACAATATGGTTTCGTTGAAGAAAATTCAGTAGAGTGTGTTCTAGCGAATTCCAAAGTTGAAGTCTATTGCAACATCTGTGTTTGTAGATACGTTTTTTCATACCATGTTTGGCAAGTTAAGGAGGTTTCCCATGAGGTGTAGTAGCTGTGCATCACAATAGTTCATTTTTTAAGACGAAACCCAATCTAAACAAGCTTATTTCAGTAATGCATCTTTGTAATTTCTTAATCGGTTCAGTGGTCTATAAACACTATAGATTAAATGTCAAAAGTGAAGAAGCTAATAAGATGATATCCCTGCAAAAATCCTTTAATAATTTGTGTTTAAGAAGAACATAGAGTATATCAAAATTATAGAGAAAACTGTACAAAGCTAAAAGGGATAGACGACGTTTTATTTTTCAGTGTCATTAATGCACTTTTTAGTGAAGAAGAAGATAAATGACTTCCGAGTAGCTGCAATGTAAATTGGAAAATTAAAGCTAAGAATTTTTGACAGAATAACTTCTCTCTTGTTCAGATGAGTGGTAACTGAAAAGGGAACCATTGCTGTATTACCTCCTAAATGTTATTCCACAGAGCAATATTTAGTGGAAAAAACAATTTAATCACTTCTAAATGTTCATATTATTGTGTGTATACATGTATGCGTGCATGGTTTTGAAGTGAACCCTTACAATTTGAGAGGGCTGCCGCTATGTTTAAAGGTTAGTTTATAAAGTGTAGATTTATATAAAGTAAAAACGGAGAAAATAAAATATTATATCAAAGGGGAATTATAAATAACTAAAGCTTTCTTTTCAAACTGATGGGTCTATGCTTGATTGCATGATCATATTGTACAGCTACAGCGGGGAAACTCAAGTAGTGTTAAAAGCTTAATTATATCAATTTATTGTTAAACAACAGATCTAGAGGCAAATTTTATATTCGGAGTGCAAAAAGAGGGCAGATGTAATGTAAAGAAAATGTAAAGGCAATGCATTAAGAGTGTCGTTGTGCCATTCAGTTTCAGTTAGCTATACATATGTAGCCAGAAAAATGTAAGTATCTCAAACACATGTAGCTCTATGATACATACTTTTTGCATGTATAAAAACATCTACAATGTAATTAGAGAACAAAGTCATTAAAGGAACTCGAAACATATTTGTGTTGTTTTTCTTTTATTTTACGTATTTTGAAGACTTTCTCTGCAATTGTGTCTCATTTCTTGTTTTCCAGTAGAAAACGAAATCAAGGCACACTCTTTTTTCAAACGGTTGAACCTTTTTAATAGGAACTTAAGGCACAAATTTTAAGACAATGCTAAGAGCATTCACGAGGTTGATCGTGAGAAACGGCAAAAATGTCTTTCGATACTGCACAAAATGATGGAGATAATTTGTTTCTCGGCAAATGTTCGACAGCACAAGATCGCCTGTAGTGTTGTGCGTGTACAACTTGTTTCTTAATCTTTTATGTTTATTATCATTTGATTTGTTGTCGACCAGGACTTCGGACAATTGATGAAGCATACGAATGGTTTCCTTTGTTTTAAGCAAATGATAAATAGCGAATGTACTCCAAACACTACCAGTCATGTTTGAAAATATTTAAGAACATTTGAGTTGTGTTTAAAAATATTTAAGAACATTTGAGTTGTGTTTCTTTGCCGCGATGTTTGAATTATCTAGGTATAATTATAAACTTGAAAGGCTGCTCACCACTGAAAATAACTAATTTGTTATACACCGGAAGACTAATTTTTAAAAAACCCTGTTTTTTCTACGTGGGCGAGCAACAGAAATCAGTGTTTAAATAGTTGGCAAAAAATTTATGCGGATCGAAAAGTTTAGTGTTGCAATTGGTTGAAATTAGTAGTATCTGTTTGGTCAAAAATATTTTCGAAATTAAACGAATGATTGTTCATAGATTTCGATGGAAGCCAACGTCCCGAATTTGAAAATGAGTCTCTGTTCTTTTCTTTTCCGAGTTTCATTGTTCCCAGAGTGTAAATTAATTCCGCAAATTTTCATGCATATGTTCGTGTGAATGGTCCGGGAGATTGAAATGTCTAGCCACGGGTTTAGAAACCTCTGAATCTTTGTTTTTGACATTAAGGGTGTGTTTCTTTGGGAAAATCCAAAATAGGATTATTGCGTGAGATTACACGGATTATTTTCTGTGAAAGAAACAAAAAATCCAAAAAGGGATTAATTGCAGATTAATCCCTGCGAAAGAAACGAAAAATCCAAAAACGGATTTTTCTGGGTGATCGTTCCAACCCGTTATGCTCTTTGCGCGTCCCTACGCGCGAAATTCAAAACGGCGGCAAGTTTGTTTATGTTTCAGTTTTTCAATGAAGTGTTGAATGATGACTTTCAAATTTATGAGGAGTTAGTTGGTAGTGTTCCAGATGAAGTAGTTATACTCTTTGTGCAAGCGACATGCTCAAACAGAGTTAAACATATCAGGATTAGTTACTTTTTCGAGGTGACTGTTCCAAGATATTTACTTGAAGACTTCTGTCATTAGACCGCTAGCCATCCGTACAGCAGACCTCTGTTTTAGCGGCGAAGACCGCTTACCTCATGTACTTTTTCGAATCCTTTCTCAAAGAAACGCTCGCCAAAAAATCCGGATTCAGTTTCAATCCATTGAATCCTGGTCGAAAGCGGATTCATTGGATATATAATCCCTTCTTGGATTTTACCAAAGAAACGAAAAATCCCTTTTTGGATTCAGAATCCGAATTCGGATTTTTCCCAAAGAAATGCACCCTAAGTAAATGTTCGCGAGCGGTCACCTAATTAACGGCCAGATTCTCCAATGTAGAGTTTGTTGCAGAGAGTACAGGTGATTCAATAAAAGACATTGGAGGTTGTGCAAACAAAAAGGTCATTTACTTGATATGATCCTTTTGGCCCTTGGATGTGTGTTTTAGAATTAATGAACGGACATGTTTTGCAGCGTTTGCGAGAACAGTTGAAGGTTCCAGGTTCAAGGTTAGAAGGAAGTGAACTTTCTCAGGTTTCGATTCCGTTTGAATGAGACAAGTGGCGGATTAGGGAAAATTGGTGCTGTTTCTGGATCTGACTGTTGAACTTTAAGTTCTTTTACTGTGCGTTGGTCGAAAAAGCCTTAATTGTTCGGAATAACGGTATACTAGAGGTGATGTCCATGCACAATTTGTGTTCTTTATATAGGTTGCCGAATGTTAAAGATTTAACGAAAGGAGCCATTTTCTTGTCTAGAAAGCTGGAAATGAGTTCTGTTGGGCAAGTGCTGGCAGAAATGATCGGGCGACAGGCTAGGGGTTGTAAGGTTTGCGGGTTTTCGGTTTGAGATAGTATGTAGACGTTACTGGTGTAGTGACGAAAAGATTGCGGGCTGTAAAGGGCAGTTTTTGTTCCGAAATGAGTTTTTTTAAACGGCATCTCTGACAATTTTTTTATTGGCTTGTGTAAGACCTTTGTTTACTTTTGCACAGAATTTAGTGTCGGCCAATTGTCTAAAAGCTTCTTCTTTGTAAAGGTCGGTGCGCCAAACGACTACGGCACCGCCTTTGTCGGCTGGTTTGTGATGATATCATCCCGAATTTTAAGATTTTGGTGGCAGTCCATTCTTCTTTGAAAAGATTTGAAAATTTGAGGCTTTTGAGCAGATTAAACTCTTGGATATCAGGCATTTTTTAACAAAGAGGTCGACGGAAGTAAATTGGCCGTCCGGTGGTGTCCAATTAGATTTCTTCGGTTTGAGCCATTCGTACTCGTCTCTTTAAAGTTCGTCGGAAGGAAGTTCTTTGTCATGAAAATCAGCTCTTAGTTAGACACGGCGGAGAAAAGTTTCCATGTCTTCTTTGACACTAAATTCATCTATCTTTTTGGTCAGTGGCACAAAATATAAGCCTTTTCTGAATCGATTTCTTTTATCGATTTCTACAATATATTAGATAGTTACAAAAACTTGACGTTTCTAGACGTATCTCGTGCTGAGTGAGATCCATTTTCTATTGCTTTTTCTGTTTTTGTGTTTGACACCGTTTTAAAGATCTGAAATGGTACTTACCATAAACGGCGCTTAGGGGATGTCCGTGAGATTTCGCTCTAGGCAATTTTCAGCTGAAAAAGTAGAAAAGATATGAAATAAGGTCAACATGTGTCTTTTGATTTTTAAAAAATGTTCTGAAAAATTGTTTTAAATGGAACGCTGTTTTTTGTTTTTCATTTGACTCAGCAGCTGCATTTTATAGGCAATTAACTACATTTCTCGAGCTTAAAAGGCGTATCACCCCTTGACCGAGATCACTTAATTTTTCACTGCACTTAGTTGGTAAATTAAATTTTCAGGCTTTGAACTTTTAATGAAAAGGTTCCATTGTTACGATAAGTTTCAAAGCTAACAAATTCCGGTATTTTATTGTGCCAGCCAGTTATCAGAGAGAGAACACAGAGTATTCGCGCTGTTGGGAGTAATGAAAGGGTCAGTTTTAAGTGAAACTTAATAATCCGCTAATGAGTTTCTCTAAAGGAAACAGTAATTGTAACCGTTACAAATTCCCCAATGCTTTTGGTATTTTCTCACGCTGTTATGTAATGATAAAGAGCTCCGCGCCATTACACTTCTTAATAAAACACTATAGCTAGTCTTCTAAAGAATTCACTAGAAGTTGGCACATGATGACCATCAAATGGCCCCAAGGCGTTGTCATTATTAAAACGGGTGCAACAAGTTTGTTTTTTATGTGCTCAGTGCCGATCATCTATTTGTCTTCTGCATAACCGCGTTAAAAATAATGAGAACTGTATAGAGATAACATCAAGTGGATGATCACTGTATTATCTGACAAAAAACGGGCGTTCGTTTACTCAATCCATACACCAACGTTATTACTTTCTTTAGTTGTTCCTACATACTTTTTATTTCAATTGGAACTTGCGGGTATTAGTAATTTGTAATGGATTTTTAACACTCTCATTAAACCCGGTTAGAGATCATCAAGTGAATGATCATTGGGCCGCCGGCATTTCCACCCTCCAACCCGCCCGGCCAAGGCATTAAAAAGAGCCCAGGCCGAGCCTGTACATACAAAATAACAAAATTTCAAACTTTTCATCTAATCTCAGACCAAACGTACAAAGTTATACCCAATTAAAGACCAAATTGTCAACATCTATACAAAATTAGGAGCAAAATTATCAAAATCTGTACCAAGTTTTTCTACAAAACGGCAAAATTTATATCTGAGTTTCAAACCAAAATTTCAAATTCTATATCTAATTTCAGATCTATACCTCATTTCAAAACAAAAATGTCGAATCTACCCAGTTTGTGCCCAAATGCCAAAATCTGAATTCAACTTTTAGCGCTAAATATCAAACATTCATACCTAATTTAAAGGCCGAAACGTCATACACATGCGATTTCAGATGCAAGCGTCAAAATCTATATTCCAATTTCAAACCATAGTGCATGCCTAAATCTATGCCCAGTATCAGATAAAAAGTCCAAATATACTCACAATTTCAGACCAAAAGTCATGAGAGGCATGAGCAGCTCAGATGCCAAGGAAGTGGCGCATGCGTAGTTGGGTTACAAACAAGTATTTTGCTTGGTCGGTAAGGCCCACGCACAAGTACAAGCACATGCAGAAACGTAACAAAAACAACTGAAGGGTGAAGGAAGCCAGTAAAGCTATTCTATCAAAAGTTGCATGCCTCTATGGCCAGTGTCAAAGCCTCTTTAGCACAGATCCAGTCTCATTAAGAGTTCACCCAGGATTAGAACTAATTGGGCTTTGAGCAGACAGGCCATCATATTAGTTAAACATTGTCAGTGTAGAATTCTTTAAAGATTGTAGTCGATTGACCTCTGTTTTTTTAGTTTATGCCGGGACTATGAAAGCGGGTATTAAAGAAGTTTTAACTGTGTGGGTTTGGGGAACGATTTAAGAGATTTCAAAGCTTGTTGTAGCTGTAGATATTCGTCGCTGTGGGGTCAAAAAATTCCTGAAAGCTGAAGGTGCCAAGAACACGTGAAAAACACGTACGATGGAATGCTTTTGAACGCTTTTAGCTCGGTATGATTAAACGATCAAAACCGTGGGAAAACTCTGCGTGCCTCAGCGTCATCTGTGTGTATGCAGACACCACTTTATAGTTTGCCGTGTGTGTATAGACCAAGGCATGCATGGTATTTTCCTATAGAAAGGTTGAGCTTTTTTCTGGACTGTTCACATGGGAAAACCTTGAAAAACATTTTCAATGAGTGAGACAACTTTCTCCTTTTCCGCGTGGGCCTTTTACCTTAAAGGCTATTTATACAGCACTTCAACAAATCACATTAAACTACTACATATGTATTTCACAATAAAAGTATCTTTTTGGTCTATCATATATCAGTATTTAAATAAACATGGATTTTAACCAACTGAAGCAGTTGGAAACTGTTTTTGAGTTCCAATGTTGGTTTAACAATTTGTTAACTCTTTTCTCCAGACTTGAATCAAAAGCACTCGGAGTTATTTACATGTTTTTGCCAGATGTGAAAAATTCAAAACTACATTATCTTTGATAACTCGTATTGAAACCCAGGGTTATGCAAACTGAAAGCCTTTTATGCAGTTTTAACTGGTATACAATGTATGTACATTTGCTTTCCCGTTTCAAAGAGTATATTACAAAGGTTTGGGTTATTTTATGAAAAAGCTACACAGAGTTAGTTTGCACTGCGTAGAAACGTTATCTGCAAATGACAGCGCCAAATATGGAGAAATTTGTCCTTGAGGGAACAGGAAGTCACAATTTAGCTCAAGACATTTTTAAGCAAGGTGGCCAAATGAATGATGGCTTCCTTATTGTTTTAACATTTCAATTAGTTCGTTTGTTCTAGAGACTTCTAGACTATCTAGATAGCCTGTTTCATTGCTATTGTTTGACACAGTCACAGCTAAACATAGTTAAAATCTTTTTGCATAAATATTTCGAAACTCAAGTTTCACTGCTGTAACGAAGCACTTTCGATTCACAAACATTCACACACACGTGTTTTGCTATATTAAGGGGATTAAAGTTAAATAAAATAAAAGTTTCAGTTTAAAAAAGTTTAATGCTTACTTTACAGTATTGTATATTGAGGCAGACTATGGTATCTACTAATATTAATTAATAACCTTTGTATACAGCTGAGCTCCACCCAAAACTAGGGGGCACGCGTTCTACGCGCTTTTTAAAGAACACTTTTATAAGAACGACAAGACTCAAATTTTGCCAAAAATTATGAACATTGTTGGGACATTCCAGGCTGGGATTTTGAATCACAAATACGAAGTTTACTTTTCTTAATAAAATTCAATTATTTTTCTCAAGCTGAACTGTATCGAGGACTGAATGTTGAGATCGATCGAATTTCCATTGCAATTAAGATGGCTTAATGATCACAAGATAAGTACATTTGGAATAATGTATTTTAGGAATTGTTTCCTACTATTGTTGTTCTTTTGAGTACTTTTAAAAATAAGAACAGCTTAAGAACATTTGAGGCTCAAATTTCCTAAGAAGTGAAGAACAATGAGGCTCAGCCAAAATTTTATGGTTCTTATTAAAAAAAGTGTGTAAATCAAAGAAAAAGCTATCATAATGAAACGAAAAGAAAAAATTAATGAATTTAAAATAATATAGTTAGCAAATAAAGCAATAAAACTTCTCAAAGATTAGCTTGTAACACAAACTTAACTCAAGGTGAGAAATTTTTGTCATGAGGAGAGCAGCATCTTTCATGCACATCTCAAACAGAGAAGCCATGGTTTAGAATAAGCGATTGTGGAGGTTTGATTTGAATATAGGTTTAGAGTTACTGCATTGAAGAATTCCATACAATGGGGATGCGGTTGAAAAAAGAGTTCTGCTCTTCGTAAAACTATAATTTGGCATAGAGCTCGAAAGGGTTGCTTTCAATTTGTTTTGTTTTGTTTTGTTTTAACAAAGTCGTTCAGGGTAAAAGATATCCAGGCCATTGCGACATATTAAAGATCTCTGTATTCATGTCAAAAGAAGCTGAAATCAGTTCAGGCATTACAAGGCGTCTACACGATCGAGGCCAGATTGTTATGTAATTCGAATGTAAATGAGCGACACGCGTGACAGTTGACAGGTCCCTAACATATGACATCACAAACTGACACAGTGCTTCTCTTTATGTCTGGTGCTGTCAGTCGCTGATTTCCGTTCAGCAACAATATCCGTTCTATGGAGGGTAGACATATATAGTGATACCGTGAAAAAAGCATTTAGCACTCTTTCGATAGACTGTTGAACATCGGCTGGGTCGCAGCGAATAGATTCACAGTTTCCTAACTAGTACAAACTGAACTCAGCACAGCCAAGACTCCTTTCGCTGCTAATGTTGTTGAACTGCGACAATTAGTTACGCGTGCACTCGACAAAATATCCGTTCTGAAGAATTCAAAGCAGGCCTTTCATTTTCTACAGCGAGCAAGGTTTCTTAAGAGGCTGTTGAGAGTGATGGCAGTTCAAAAACGGATCTGTAAAACGCTTGCCCTTTTGAACATATGCGTGGCCTTCCTCACAGCGCCGTCCCATGGAAGTGGTAAGTCGACTCAGTAATCATGTTGTATCATTTTCACTTTCATTTCGAACACGTGTAGTCATTACTTTTAAGGTTTCTTCCTTTTAGTCAACTTCAGTAAAGTGGTTTTTGTAAGAGTTACAATCCTGTGTGGGTTTTTGGAAGCTGTGTTTTGTTATCGGTTGCACACGGTCTTTTTTAAATCTGATAAAAAAGCGTGTCTTTTGTCGTAATAAAAGTTTCTGTTGGTGTTAATATCGTGCGTGTATCAACATGATTCAAACACGTAGTTAATTAATTGGTGTGAAATTATGCCCGTTTAATAGTTTCAAATGACCTTTTGTTTTGTTTTCTTCGTTTACCCGTGTTAAAAAGAACTGCAGACAGCAATCGCTGTGGTATTACCTTCGAGCTGTATACAGAATAAAATAGTCTAACAAGCACGTACACAGCTATATTAAAATTTAAAGATGTGAACCAAGTAAAACAATCCCGGGTTCGTTTTTTCTTTTAAAAGAAAACTAACCCTTTATGTTGGAGCACAGCAAGATTTATGCATGATATAACTGATCGGAATTTGGTGGTTTACAGAGCTAGGGGTTTATTTTTCAAATTATTTCTAAACACAACCTCTCGTGACTTTTGAGGTGTGAAAGGTATACATTAATACAATTATACTGCTAGTCTGGACGTAAGTCAGTTCTCACGCTTCAAATATGCGCTTGAAACTATTTGCAAGTTATACTCACGTCATACTATCAAGAAAGCGAAAGTCTATCAAGTTTTATGCATTTTCGATTTCTAGTAAAATATTTTCCTGCTTTAGTAATTTGTAGCAAGTTATTCGACTGAATTATTTAACATATGCAAATTACGGAATTTACTAGACAGGATTAGGACGTTTTCTATTTTAAAGTTCTAGAAAATTCTTAGTCGTTCTTTAGCATAACATTGCGAAGTTGCGTTTTCAATTCGGTTCGTGTGAAAAATAACTCGCCTTCGGCCATCCCCAAAGCAACCTTGCTTTAATTTGTCTGTTATAGTTGCCAGTATTGTTTTCAAAATATGAATATTTTATTCTTTTGTTTTTTTGTGAATGATTTGCAATTTTGTAACGCTACGGTTACAAACGGTTGTCATATTTGAGTTCTTGACTCTGGTAAACCAGTTATTTAGCAAACAGCAATTTTATCTTCAAACTGTTGCACAATGGCAAATTTTATTTTTAAGTTAGTTAAACTCTAGTAACCTTACGACAAAGTACAAAGTGCTCCACTAAAAAACGGATTCTGACCCGTGAAACTAAAAGTTAAAAAGCTTTGGGCATAAGCCAGGTCATATTCCCTGTTTAGATTTTAACCACGACGAGAAGTAATTTCGTAAATTTCGTTGTTTTATTTTTATTTTTTTATATAACTTTAACTAGTTTTAAACCGCATTTTGTGATGTTGACGTCCATACTACAAGATTATTATTATTGGTAATGAAGGATGTATTGACCCAAGTTCTGTACCCAGTACATAATCAGTAACGATAGCTCTTGACACTTGACCTGTGAATCTGTCCCTTTTTTAAAGTTGAGCGTTCGGATTGCGAAGATGTGTACCAAGCAGACGAGTATTGTGGATTGATTTTCTGAGTGTGGGGGATTCAGTATTTTGTTCCGTTGAAACACTTTTAAAAATACATTTCATTGCCAGTTGGCGTACCCGCCCATACTGCAAGTTTTCGTCAATCAGGCGCGGTCTCCGGGCAGAAAAAAGAGCAATGTTTGTGTTTGTTTTATTTCTTTTTAATTTACTTTCAGAAACGGCTGTGTTGAGTGTGGTAGAAATGCACGACCGACCTTGACACACAAGAATTACAAAAATGTCTTAAAAATAGTTCAAAAATAAACAACTCATTAAACTTCCCGTCTAGTAAAATTAGTTTGCGGTATTTGGTCTATGGAAGGGTTTTTGTGACTTGCCTTGATTCTTTAAAGATTAGCTCTGAAAACCAACGCAGTGCTGTTTGAGAGAAAACAATATCTCCTTTTGTAAAGTGGTTCTTCTTCGAAACACCGGCTGACAAAATAGACTGACCCTCTTAGTTTTGAAAGAACGCCCAATTTGGCGACGGGAAAAACAAGGCGGAAGGTCGGCCAGTTACCTGGTTGGACTCAGCCAGCTTTTGCACTCCCTTAAAGGGAAAGGTTAGCTTTGTGGGCCTAAGGAGCCACCCCCCCCCCCCCCTCCCCTTTCCCGCCATCTCCATTGACAGTTTTGCAAAGTTTCACGAGAAAAACACTGTAAAAAATGCGCTTTGGAGCGGAGCGCACGTGCCTTTTCTTTGCCACTTTTTCCAAAGATTCCTGCTCCGC
>JAOBRG010233761.1:0-16950 GCA_027574985.1 Umimayanthus nakama | reverse complement strand
CAGCTGAGGGCCGAGACAAACTGCCATAAAACACAAATAAATTTACAACAACAGTTTATTTGAAAAACATCATAATTATGTGTCGTTATTGCGCGCCTATGTGTACAGAATCTACGTCATTTTGTGAGCATAATTTCGGAAATCAGGAGCCTAATTTGGGAATTCTGGCATAATTTTGGCATAATGTGGCAAAATTTCGAGCTCTGCTAGTAGCATAATATGCCACTTTTAGGAGCACAATCCGCCAAGGCCTACCCACATTACATGGACCCTATTCATAAGTCCTGGATCGAGCATGAAATCGAGGCGTGGTAGGCCAGAACAAAGAGTATACTTTTATGCTTGATCCAGGACTTATGAATAGGGTCAATTAGTTACCTTTGTTTAAGGGATGGAACAGCGGAACCACAAACCCAATAACGATGACATCATATTTTTGTTCAAGGCAGAAATAACTCAGAGGCTTCTCATATTTGGAGGTGCTCGCGACCTGTGGTCCGGCGGCGTTCTGCCCCCAGTAACCCACCAAAAGCTGTTTGTGGGGTCGTACCGAATCTACGTAAGCACAACCAACAGATATGAAGGTTTTATGTAAGAAACCCCTACTAAAACTATTACCTGTGTAAATGGACTGTAAACTTACAGAAACAATAACAGCTATACAGTAATACAAGACGATAACTTAATTTAGATATTTACAAGGTAAAAACTAAGAGCTACAAAATAAAACTATTCAATGCTAAAGACCAACTCCGCAAACTTCCTCCTCTATAATACATCCATGCCCTCCCTAACAGCCCCAATATACCGTTAAAATTGATACCACCTCTTCTAAAATCACACGTGCTTGATTAAAAAAAAAACCCCTAGAATAACTGATTAGTTCAATCTAACTTATGCAGGCAGTGACTTAAAAAGTTTGGAATAGTTCTCCTGAAATGTTCCGTCCTCAGGTGGTAGTGATGGGTGTACAATTCCGTTCGAGCGGAGTTTTCTTGTGTGTGGCTCACTTCAACTTTTGAGTAATTTGCTAAGAGCTCACATCGACCAACAGAAGTAAAATGAAGTGCTTGGAAGAAAAACTTTACCCAATTCCACCTGGGGGGGGGGGGGGGGCGGAAAAGGCCGCGCCGAATTCAATTTTCCAGAACTTCCTTAATATTAAAGTAACACCATCCAAATTTGGCCACTTTCACTAAAATTTATTGGAGAATACGATTCTGGAAAAATTTTGCCTCAAGGGTATCACATGTTGCCACGGCAACACCGTTTTTTGACACCATGTTTTTTCAATTTATGACTTTTTTAGTATTTTTCTCCATTAATTCACAAAATCATTGAAACAAGTGCTAAGTTTTAGTGTCAAAGGCAATTAATCGGTATTCTCTGTAAAATAATTTATGTTACATGTGACCTGTGACGTCATAGGTATTGCGCAATACCATTTGTTGAAATCCAAAATGGCGGCCATGTACTTTGCACTTTGCCAAAATTGAAAGCTTTTCTCGGTCAATTTGTATTTGAAAACGTTGAAAACAGACTAAAGACAGTTTTAGTTACAGTATAAGCGTTAAATAACAGGAATTTGAGTAAAATTTGAATGTTATAGTTAAAAAGCTAATGTAAGGTTTGAACATCAAACTTTCGCTGAAAAAATCTCTGTTTGAATTGCTCAATTTCCCTATAATACACTTATTAATATTAAAAAGGAAGCTTAACTACATTTTGTACCGTTTGTTTGTCGATTTTTGAAGTCAGAAACGTCTCTAAACTTTTCTATTTTGATTATGAAAATTTTGGTAAAAATCGAAAATTTTGGCAGTTATGACGTCCTTATGACGTATTGATGACGTAAAATAAACCACTCATAGAATCCATATGGCAGTTCATCCGGGTCCCGAGTAGGATATTTTCCGTATCTTCACTATTGAAAATATCGCCGATTTCCGAACTCTTCCGAAGATTCTCCGAAAACTTAAAAAATAAAAAAAACATCCGAAAATTATTTTTGAACTATTTGCGAAGTTTTCCGAAAGTTTCAGAATGTTTCCGAGCACTTCCGAAGATCTCCAAAGATTTTCCGAAAATTTTAAAAATCATAAAAACTTCTGAAAATATTTTTGAACTGTTTCCGAAGTTTTTCGAAATTTTCCGAATATTTCCGAACTCTTCAGAAGACTTCTGAAGATTTTCCGAAAATTTTAAAAAACCATAGATGCTTGTTCACCGTCCATATAATAAAAAGAACATTACACGGTTTCCAAAAGATATGGATTTTATCTTCTCGTGACCAAAACATCTCACTCGTTTCGCTGCGCTCAACTCGTGAGGTATTTTTTGCCACTCGAAGATAAAATCCATATCTTTTGGAAACCGTGTAGTATCCTCTATATATTTTTTGTTTATTTTTTTTATAGCAAATATAAACTCGAAGTACACATTAAATACAATTCATTGTTAAAATAGGCCAATATGAAAACACACAGAAAGAAATTGTCTAAAGTAACTAGCTTCATCTTTTATACCTTTTTATAATTAATATGTTACATGCTCATACTAATCTGTCATAAATAAAATGCAGTTTTTCCGGATCGAAAGTTCTTCATAATGTTTGCATATTATGCAAAACTTTCGGTCAAGAAGTTCTGATATTTCTCATTTTCGAACTGTTTTATTTGCTTTTGAAGTTCTACTGAACAGCATTGTAAGTTTGTTAATTTCTGTTTGTCTTGTAATTCTATAAAGACAGATATTTTGGTTTATTCAAGTTGCTTTGTAGTAATAACACTTTATTGCGTGATATTTACAAATTATGTTTCCTTACCTTAAAAGATAATGTTCTGAACATTAAACTCAAGAGATAAAACTGTTTCACTCCTCAATTAACAAATCCACCATAAAACCTTGTACTTGTTTTGCTTATTCACTTTATTCTATACTTAAGTTCACTTCAAGCAACGACATATTTCTCAAGTGATCTACCAGGGTGCACCAAGACTTGAGTCTACCATAACTATACTGTGCAACATAAACTGCTTCTTTCTGCTAAAAACTACCACTTTTATATATAGCGAGATTGATTAATCTCTAAGTATAAAGCACGCAAAATTATTCTCTAGTTTTACATGCAAGCTCACTTTATATTTTAATGCTCCGCAGTACCTTGTGGTGATCGAGCCGATTCGCTGAGTTTGATTAAAGCCACAAATGTCCAAACACAAGCAGCGATTGGTACTGCCAACCTCATGGCTGGACCGGGTAAAATCAATCCTTTGGTATTTGTTCAATACTTCTCAGTAAAATTTGCTGTTCAGCTGTGTTTTTTAAATTACTCTAGGCCAGTGAGTTAGTAAACTAGTAAAATCCCTTTGATGATCCATGACTGCGCAATTTCCACAGTCATCAAGAAATAAATTGTTTCTTACTTAGCTTTATAAGGCGACCAGGCCAATATCAGAACTACTGAGTATTGGATCACGAACTCGGCGAAGAGGATATTTATATTGACTAATTAACACGCAAAAAAGGAATAAACTTTTTCAGTAACGGTATATAAGATATATGTTAGTTCCAGTTCAATGATTTCTTGCGCGCTAAAATAATTTTTTTTTCTTGACTTGTGCTACGCTTTTCATGAAAGAAGCCGTCTTTGTCGTTGGTGTACAAATCAGAGCGATGTCTCACTTACCCAGGCGGTAGGCATTGGAACAGGCACGAGAGCTTTTAGTGTCTTTGACTGAGTTATTATTGGCTGTTTTGGTAAACTTGTATGTTACATTACTCGTCAAAACTTTTTTTTATTTTTTCAATAAAGACAATTTTTATAATTATTTCTGCTAGCGAGCAGCAACACAAATCATGACAGGCTTCCTGTGGTCAATGTGGCCGAGTAGGCTTGGGCACGACTAATGGACTGGATTTTGTGAATATGCAAGTACATTGGTCAGAGGTAGCCAATCTATAACTATGCGTGCGCAGTGCGTGCGATTACCAAAGTATCCATCAGCTGAGGTTTAATACTATCACAACAGGGTTGAATTATGGGGAATATTTGCCGGGGGATGTTTGCGACGAAATTACGAGTGGAAGTAAGTTCAAATAATGTCAGACGCTAATTTAACTGTTACCTTGAAGTATTCATCCAGCTGATCGTCGTTTAAGCGAAGACAAGGTGCTTTTATGAGTCTTTCAGCGCTGTTACTAACACTGCTACTAAAACATGCAAACTTTTCCGTGTTTCGCAATGGACGGCCGAAACAGTCGATGAGATATTGATAGAAGGAGATGCCATGTATATAAAAGCCTTTGACGATAAAATCATTCCCGATACGACGTACTTACCCCAAATTTCACCGTCCATCATCGAAAATTGATGAAATAAAGGAACTGTGACTTGCCTGAAGTGTTGTTTGTGTCTTTCTTGCTTTGTGGTAGCGATTTCAAGCCATTTCGGCGATTTTAAGTCCCTCAGCTTTTCCCCTCCATAATGAAAGAAGAGGATGGAGACAAATCCACTCACATCGACCGCATTCGAGTTGACCCACACTCGATCGTTGCAAAGTTTTTGCTGTAAAATTGCCTTCCTCACTTTTAAACTCCACAAAACCAAAGGTAGATAGATTTTCAAACGTTTAAAATACTAAAAGTCCGCAGAGCTTTCGTTGTCGAGGCTACGAGCTCGAGCCAGCAAGAAAATTGAAGACGCTGCCATTAAAAAGCGGTTTGAGTTCATACCCGGGAAATGATGAACCAATTTTTTTTAAAAAAAACGTTACTGCTCGAACGGCCTGGACTTTAGTCAAAAACTAACCCGCGGGGAGACCTGTTCGACTTGAAATTTGAACAATCTTTCCGGCGCAAGGTCGGTTGGGTCTCCCCGCGGGTTAATTTTTGACTGGTGTCCAGGCCGTTCTCACTTCAGTATCCATATGTTGTCAACAGAGCATGCGGTTAAGCAAACTACGTATGCAGCTTCGTTCTTCAATTCTTTGTTTTTTGTTGCTTCCTTTGCTTTTATTAATACTAAAATGTCACTGAATCGAGACTGAAAGTGAGTGAACTGAGAAAAGCGAGTTTGCTTTCTTCGTACAGATTGATGACGAGGTTGAACTTTTGTCAAAAGTATTAAACAATGGAATACAAAGCGTCGAAGGCCATGGAGAATATTGACTGGGAATCGTGCAAATATCTTTCATCGGAAATGCATGTGTTACGTCATCGGGTAAGAATGATTCTGGACTCAACCGTCCACACGTATCCGGATCCTTAACTTGTTCAAAATTTTCCTCTCTGGAGAGCGGATTCATAAGGTTGTGGATCATTCGCATACCGCACTCGCCGGAAGCGTGTGAACGGAGGGCGAACCCGCAAAGAAAAAGTTGTAGATTGAAAAAAACATCCGTACTGTATTTCCTCGAATAAACGCCGCCCTCAAATAATCACCGCGTCTGAGAGCAAAAATATTTAAAAAGGCCGCCCCCGAATAAACGCCGCCCCCTGGATGCGGCGTTTATTCAAATATGGAACAAAAGAAAATAGTTTTAGTGCAGTACACAGACAAAAACTACAACATCGACCTTAACTGAGTTCTTATTCGTTTACAGAGTGCAACAAGTAGTAGTTTTAGATAGACGCCGCCCTCGATTAAACGCCGCTATTGAATTAACGCCGCACCGTGCCCAAATCATGAAAAACTTAGCAAACGCCGTGGCGTTTATTCGATGAAATACGGTATGTGCGTGAAGAGGGGTTGAGGTTGCGTTGTTTTTCGCTCGCATTTAATAACAACAGCTCAGACTAGCCGCTTACAAAACGAGGAAAGGGCTGGGTCCGAGTATGCCTGTCAAAATGGTTTAACAATAGGCTAGCTAAGAAAACAACTTCATCGCATGGAAAAAAACATCCAAACTAGTAAGTCTACTCAGTTTGCAGGCGTTTTTTAGATATTTTTAAAACAACGTGGAGACAGTTCAAAAAACATGGTTTAATTTGGCGTTGTCTGTCAGTTCAAACTGAAACCGTTCAATGTCCTCTTTTATATTGTCTTTGAAATTTCACCCCACTTTTATTTTTCAGTTAAACTTTACCAAACCTGGTATGCTCACTTATTTTAATGTTTGCTATTTTGTGAAGGGCTCATTATTAACTATTATATAATTATTAGTAAAAGCTTATAAGAAACTCAATCCCAGTCGCTTCCTCGTTTTTTTGACGGCTATTAAATATGTAAAATCCAAATGAATGCAATATTACGCCTACTACTAATTACTCATAAACTGAACAAAATTTGTAACAAAAACTAACGGCTGTTGCAATTTGTACTGAAATCGTGGCAAATTGTAGTTGCGTTCGACGTCATGTGAACGCAATCCTAATCTGGAGTTGGATGGTCTCCCTGTGTTGTACAAACCCAGTAATGTTCGTTGACTGCCATTTGGACGCCTTAGCTTTGTTTTGCAGGGGCCGGCCTCGTTTTCGATTGCGGTGTCCGACCTCATTTACATTTACATTTGTTTCTCTTGCAAAATCCAAAGACATTAGGCAAGATGGTCAGCAGTCTGTAAAAATAGAATTTAAGAAATGGACAAAAGTGAAAAGGGATTAATTTAAATAGTATAAAAATTTGATTACTTCATTCCGAAAGTTATTAGAGTTTGTTAATTCAATTATGTGATTTGGCAGAGTGTTCCAGTCTCTTACTGAACGTGGCCAAAAGCTAAATTTATATGTGTCAGACCGAGGTTGCAGGGGGATGAATTTGTTGGGGTGGAAGAACCTAGTTTTCAGGAATGTTTTCATGATCGACTTTGGTCGAACTCGTATGCCTGGCTTTTGTACTTTCACGTGCACTTGGCTGGTCACTGATTCTTGGTACTGAGTGTTTTAGAAAATTGTTGGTGTTGGAATAATGAGTACTTGTAAAGTTTTTTCGTTCCGCATTGTTCGACCGTGACCGAGGTGAACCGAGTTTCAGTTGACAAATGTCAGGTCCGTTACGGGTGTCTGATCACAAATCTTACCTTGTCTTTGTTACAACTAACTTGAATTGCCGAAAAGTTATCGAAAAACACTTTGACAACACAACAACCAAATATTTTCAGTAACTTCATTTGCTTGAATCTGGTATCAAACTCTTCACAAGACCAATACAGTTCAGAATAGTCTTTTTTTTTAGTTTTTAGTTATTTACATTTTGAAACTCATCGGAGCGGGCGAAAACACAGGCAGAGCTAGAGGTTGAACTTTTAAGTTTTTAAGTTTTTAACCTTTAAAAAGGTTGAGGTGCAAGGCTTTCACCATAGACGAGTCTTCCTCTACTATGCTTTAACTAATTTTAAAAGTATAAAATATGCTATTACGATTGCGGCGCAAAGTTGTTTACTTATCTGATGAATTTAAACCCTACTATCCTTTATATTGCTTATGCTATTGTTGTACTAAATAGCATGAAGATCGAAGAACTGACTCTGAACACTAAGTGCTTCTAGTGTAGTTTTCTAGTGAAAAAAATCCAGCTTAGCTTTAAGTTCTACCCAAAAGTTTTTTTCTCAATTTTTCCAAAGAGGTCGAACGCACTTAACTGATCTGCTTTGAAAACTTACTTGTCGAAATCTGAAAGCAAATTTTTATTAAAAAACGGCTGACGTAATTTCCAGTTTCGCAAAAAATGAAGACAGGGCCTGAGTACTAGTATAGAATGTCACGCACACTCGTCAACTCAAGCGTGATCAAGCCTTGGATGACCAGTCAGTGAGTGCGTGTGGTTGAGTCGTCTGATCGAAGATGTTGCTGGAAATTGTTTTAGCTGGGGTAGTAGTGCTGTTGGCTACAATCCTCAACATCTACTACCGTCAGCCAGTTCCCGATGAACTACCTAGAAGCGAGGAACGATCTCTGAGGATGTATGGCGTTCTCGTTACGATCATATGGAAAGTGGTCAGTGAATCTGCAAACTTCGCAATATTTATTCTTTTAAAAATCTTGCTTCTTGTATTGTGCTGGCAAGCTAATAATATCGGTTGATTCTCACTCAGCCAGGTCCTTGGTACATTATTTCTAGCACACCCGTTCGTGAATCGTAATGACAACCACACTTAATTGTCTAATCCATGAGTCGTGTCCGTGAGTTCGAATGTTGCTCTGACCTCTGGATATTTTGAAAGCGGAACACTGACTCAACTAGAAAATATTATTTCACCCTTTCACTTTGCTATATATTATCAATGAAATATCCTTTTGGTATCTTGCTCCATTTATAATGTATCCTGAATTTCAGACTTGTTCCTAGACTTCGTTTGCTGCAGGCATTGATGTAAATTGTTTTTGTTTCTTATTTGTATCTTATTTACAGTTGCCAGTAATGAAAATGTCGAGCACGGTGCCGGAGAATTTTTTTAAAAAGACCGCTATATCATGTCTTCCACTGCACTGCTACTGAGAATTTTAAAACGTCTGCGCAGACAGGCTGCTCCACTGCATGCTATCACAAACATCGGCATATAATAATAAACACGGTACGCGAAATGTGCAGGCTACGCTGGCATTTTACAGTTTTACCTGGTACCTGTCTCTTTTAATATTAGTCTAATATATTAAAGCAAAAAAAATGGAGGAAGAAATCAAGATCTGGGGCTTATTTAGTTTTGCCGCTGATAAAAGGCAGCAATTTCACATTTATTACAGAACCGAAAACTGAGCTTTTTAGGTTCGATTTTTGATTTTTTTTTGGTTTTGAACAGGTGATCAGATTGGCGCGTTCTTTGAGAGTTGTTATTTGTATTTATGTCGGTTTTACACGAGAAGTTTTCCGTTCTTGACAGACTTTGACAGGTTCTCACTTCATAGTATTGTGAAAGGAGCGGGCCTCATGACGGAAACGGAGTGACGACATGACGGAGTAACGGCATAGAACACTAAAACACGGAATTAGGCGAAAAGGAAAAAAACCCTAAGAGTAAAACACGAAGTTGGGTGAAAATAAAATTTTTATAGAAGTTAAATCAAGGCAAGATACACTGAAAATTCTACCGCAATACAAAGTTCGGCCACGAGCAATGATTAAAAGTTTTGGACGTGTAAGAAAGCTGCGAATACAATGGTCCATTCAAAAGCCATAATTCTTTCAGGCTCTCAGTGTGTGTTCTGATCTCGTCCCCAGATCTCATTTTGGCGGTCCGAGGAAAAAAAATAGGGGAGGGGAGGGGAGGGGGAAGGAAGAAACGAGATCTGGCTAAATACGAATCGAAACGAGCGCTGATTGGCTGTTCCAAAATGCACGCGAAAGCTCCACGCGCGTGTTTACAATGTATAATTTATAAGTTTTTTGTCGGTTACGGTGCCAAAAACATGCCAAGAAAGTTTTATAGAGCTAAAAGTGTACCTTACCTTCAACGAAAATAGAAGGGCTGTTAAACTTGAAAGGCTGATTGAAACTCTGGGGAAAATACAAGTCAGTGAAGAAGATGGCGTCGCTAGTCCAACCATTACTTGTATAGAAACCCCCGGGAGAAACCGTTTTGCACAGAGGCCACAAAAGTCTGTGTTTACCTTTAAATAGGAAAAACAAGACTATACTATATTTGAGGCACTGAACCACCAATCTTTCAAAAAAACTTTGGACGCGCGCGAAAAAGGTCCGCATGAATCTCAGACTCCCAACAACAAACTGCGCCTTGCAAAAAAACACGAAAAACGCGGCATCAGTGGTTGAAAGTTTCTAAATTTAAATGAGACACCCGAGACAACCATTTCAGTGTAATGAAGTATTTTATTTCCAAGTATTTTCGATCATGACTTTAAGGTATACAGGAAAGCCGATCGAAGGCTAAAATGCAGCTTCGCGTAATAACAGAAACCGCATAAACATTTCACATTTGGGATATTATAAACTTACCAATCACGATTACAGTGTCAGCGAGCCTCGTCAACCACCACATAGACAACATTCTTCTCAGGGGTGGATCCAGAAATTTTTGAAAGAGGGGGCCCAGTTGGCCAGAAGCCATAAAATTTTAGAAAGTGGGGGCCCAAAATCCGTTAAAAGGTCTTCTGATTGCTCGTTTCAGTCGTTTTCTTATAAATCTTTCACAAAAATCCCGTCAAAAAGGGGGGCTCGGGCCCCCTGGGCCCCTCCCTTAAATCCGCCACTGCACTATATAAACTATACTCTATACGCACATCGATAATCTCTGTTTACTACTCGTTCTTAAGTTGAACTTCGTAAGCAAATGCCAATATGCAAAGCGCAAACAAGTTGTCTGACAGACGTTGGACGTTAAGCGTTCACAAATCAATCTTCCGACGGCCCCTAAGAGAGACAATTTTTGTCCCGTGCGAGAGGTATTGAGCATTTGTGGTCACACAACTCTTTCGAATATTCAGGCAAAATACCATGAGAGTGTTAGCGTCACCTTTTTGTCAAAAGGAATCACGAATATTTAAATAGTGACTTGACATCTAAACAAAAGGCACATTATGGCCTATTGTCTGTGCCGCACTAACCAAAAACGTAACCATCGCCTTTGAATATGAACGGGTGAACTTATGTTAGAATATTTACCTAAACTACCACCGAAAAAAAACTGCCAAAATCTAATAGCAAACGCTGTTACACAAGCAATACTTTCAGTTCTTGCCAATTTTCTTTCTGCGAAGCTATTGTTTGAATAACAGACTCTGATTGGTCGATCTCGTGACGCACACCGCCTGGCTTGATAATAAATGTCTTCATGTGAGCTTTTGTCTGGATACTCAAATTCCGAGTGCTCTTGTGTGGAATTAACCACGCACGCTGTTTCAGTCAGCTTAGTTCGAAGTTTGATCAGGTCATCGATTCAAAATTTCCAAAGCATACTATGCAACGAGGCTAACCAAATAGTTTCATTTATTATCTACGCAAAACAGTTCCTGTAGCTTTTGCTTCATGTTCATTTATAGCAAATGATTGAACTTTCTTTGTCTGGTGGCAATTTTTTCAAATTCAAGCGTGTAACGTAACTACAACCACTTCCAAACGAGAAAATTTTGCGAACTTATGAAACTTAGCTTTTCATTACTTTACAGTGCGTGGTTAATCAACACTGCATCGGTTTAACGTTTAGTGACTGTCACTTGAACTAAGCAAGCTGCAATTTTCAGAAGTTAAAGATTGTTGCTGAGAAGAAAACATTGTTAAATTCTTGCATGGTTTGGTAAGTACATACACTTGTTTAATTAAACTCACTCCTCAGGCAGAATTGTTGGAAACTCCTTTCTATCTATCCAACTATCTATATCTAACTATCTATCTATCTATCTATCTATCTATCTATCTATCTATCTATCTATCTATCTATCTTTTTATCTAAAATTTAAGAATTTATAACTAGATCGTAGAATTAAAAACTCTAACTTACAGTTTCTAGGTCGTTGCGACCCGTCATCAGAGAGTTTTTAAAAATCGATTCGATTACAGTGGGTGTATATAAAAAAGCATCGCTATTGTAAGCGACCTAGAAACTTTAAGTTAGAGTTTTTAATTCTACGATCCATTTATAACTTTTTATGTGTACATATCTGAGTTGAACTTACTTACTGTGGCAAACCGATGTTAAGTACAGTGGACACATGGTTGCTGCTCTCAAACGGGAAAAGAGAAACCTTGCGAGGTTTTGGCCCTCTGAATACTGGCTAAATGCTATATACACGTGCCCAATAAAACCATGTGCGTAACATTTATTCTCTTAACTAGCGGTTTTTATCAAAAAGGGAGTGCTGCTAGCAGCTTGAAGATGTGGCCTGTAGCAGGCCCGGCGGAACCGGTCCGGTTGGTCCGGCCATGGCCGGACCAACTTTTGAACTTAGTCGTATTTTTATCACGAATAATGCTTTTTTAATCCCAAGTACAAGCAGTTTGATTGACAAAAGGAATATTATAACTTTAGTTGCAACATAGGAACGTTACGAACACGGGCTTTAAACCCTCAAAGAATTGCAACGTTCGTTTGAAAACCAATTCGATATTTGATTATATCCATTACCCTACTGAAATTCATAATGTCAAATTGCTGCTAAGCACATGCAAATTTCACCGTCCGTTTCGGTTCATTTTTTCGTTAATTCTCTTTGAGAATGCGCGAAAATGTGCATTTCAAAGACTCTAAACTTCAAAATTTCCCCGGGGAGCGTCAACTTCGCATACAACGGCACATTATCGGGTAGAAAGTTAAGCGAATTCATCTCCGAATCTGAAACAACTTGATTTTCCAAAGCATTCAAGTAAATTCTCATCAGTCTTCTTCTTTAAGGATTCTATCAACTGTTTGCGAACGGGGTTGCGAGAGCCATTGCACAGCAAGCAATTTTGCCACAGAACATAAGCCCTTGGGGCTCAAAATCATCTTTATATCGCGACACTCAAATCTTGGTTTAATAGTATTATGCAACACCTGTTTTGAAATCCAAGATGGCTGCCAAGTACTTTGCACCTTGTCAAAATTTGAAACTTTTTCTGGTTAGTGTGCTATTGAAAACGTTGGAAGGGAAATAAAACAAATTTAGTAATAACACTGTTGGATGCAAGGGATTTGAGTAACTTTTAAAGTTTTATTTTTTAAGAGCTGTTGGGAGATTTGAACGTTAAACCGTTTGACTGGAGAAACACGCTATGTACAATTCAAGTTCTTAAAAATACTCTCGGCAAGAAGTGTCATGTATACGGGTGTGTCCTGCACCTGTACACGACTTGTGTACATAGTTTGTACAGGCATGAGCTTAAAGCGTCGTATCCTGGATGTGTAAGGATCAGTATACTTTTCATGTTCCGTACACAATGAGTGTAAGGATCAGCACACCGTTTGTTTACGGATGTATGGATTTGTACAGTTTACATGTGTAACTTGTAACTTGTAATTGATACTCTCTTCTAGTAAGTATTACTAATACTTGGAGAATTAAAAGGTAAAACAAAGAAAAAATGTAGAAATAATGTAAAATGCTAATAGTGATAATAGAAAAGAAAAAGGAAAAGTCGATCATTTAAAAAAAAGTCAAAATCTCTTAAGATGTACGGATGGTAAAGTGATATGTACTGAATGCATCAGAGTATACTGATGGTACACTGACTTATACTGAGTGCTGGTGTACTGACGGTATACTTATGTGTACTGACAGCAAATGTACTGACGGTATACATACCTCTTATTAGCCGAATGCGAGGTCAGTATGGCAAGTTATGGACCGAGTTTTTCTTCCTTTTATGGGCCATTAAAAAGGGAAGGAAAAAACGAGGATCCATAACTTGCCGTATGAACTGAGCAAACATGTTTATTATATGGCTTTGTTGATTATTCTGGTTTTGAAAAGACGATCGAGAGCTAGAGGTCTGTACGGCTACTTACGGACCTGGAATTGACCAATCACAGCACGTGAAATCATTCAGCCATACAATAATGGCATATACTGACTACTTCAGGTGTACTGAGGAAATACTGAAGTGTACGGTTCTTTGTGTACTGATCAGTGTATACTGACGTGTATTGACAGAAAGTGTACCAATAGTATAGTGACGTATACTGACTACTTCAGGTGTATTGAGGACATGCTGAAGTGTATAGTCTATTGTGTACTGATGGTATACTGACAGCAAGTGTACTAATAGTATAATGACGTATACTGGCTGCTTCAGGTGTACTGAGGATATACTGCAGTGTACTGTCTATTGTGTACTGATGGTATACTGACGTGTACTGATTGCTTCAGGTGTACTGAGGGTATATATACTGATGTGTACTGTCTATTGTGTACTTATTGTATACTGATGTGTATTGACAGCAAGTGTACTGATGGCATACTGCCGTATATATACTGGCTGTTTTGACGTGCACTGATGGTATACTGAAATGTACTGTCTATTGTGTACTGATGGTATACTGATGTGTATTGACAGCAAATGCACTGATGGCATACTGTCGTATACTGTCTAAGTGTTTTGTCCATCAGTTGCCAGGAGTGTACTGGTTGTATACTGATTTGTACTGACAGTAAGTGTACAAATGGTATACTGACGTATACTGACAGCTTCAGGTGTACTGACTGAGGGTATGCTGAGGTGTACTGTCCATTGTGTAATGATTGTATACTTATCGATGTACTGCCAGCAAGTATACTGATGGTACACGGACGTATACTGACTGCAGACCTGTCAGGTATCGCGCATTTGGCGTGAAGTTCACGCAATTTCGGCTCATTCGTACACTCACGCCCCAATTCTGAAAATCGAATATTTTCATGCATTTTCTGGCTTCAGTTCCCGCATTCATCAAAAGTTTTGCACAGTGTTCTTACTTTTTGGTTTGCGTTTTCCTTCCAAGTTATGTTTTGCAGCACTATTTTTGACTGAAAGCAGCCAGCACAAATAGTCGGACAACGTCACACCAAACCGTTCGAAATACAAAGCATAACTAACTTTTATAATTGATTAGTCTATTTCCGTTAAGAAACTTGGAAAGGGGGGGGGGAGGGGAAATATACAGCCCTGAGGATAAGTTTTATGTTTTTTCAATGTCAAAACTTGGCAGGACTTTCAGACTGCTTTGGCCTGTTCTGAGGATTTACTGAAGCGTACTGTCTGTTGGTGTACAGGTTGTACACTGATGTTTACTGATTGCAAATATATTGATGGTATACTCAACTTACTGACAATTGCTAGCTGGGAAAAGTGTGTAAATTGCCGTTGTGGAAAGTTTCATTGGGGTTGCTGACAAACCAAAACATCAAACGCTTTTTGGAAAAGGTGTCAGTCAAATGACCGTTCGTTGCATTTTTCCATCGTCGAGATCTTCTGATCAAGTCAGATCGAGTAACGGTTGCTCTGTATCGCAAAGTAAGCAAGTTATTATTTTGTTAAAAACACTCAGTATTAAGTATTTGTAGTCTACAATGAAGTACTTCCGTTTACAGTTGCTAAGTTTTCAATACAGCATGTTATTATAATGACGACTGTTTTTTAATAAAACGACAAATAATCTTTTTCATTCATGAACATGTGCAAACTCTTAACCTCAACACAAAATCAATTATTAGGTTGTTAAGAATCCTTAACAGCAAGAGATTAGCTCACAAAAATTTTGTTGTCTTGCATACATTTACGTGTATATATCATTTAGTCAAGAAACTAAATCATACCATTTATAATGCTTGTTTTGTAATTACAGTTTGCCAAATATAATTATGACGATTCACTAACGAGTATAAATGTCATAAAAAAGTATATGCAAAGTTCACCTTCTGATCGAATCAATTAAGTTCGGTAGATTTCAAGTATAGTCGAAAATTCTACTTTTGATTGACTGCTGTGTACTGTTGGTGAGTGTAGTTGGCAGAGAATACTCCTGGGTGGTTCTTCGACTTTTTCCCCCTACTATGTACTTAGTTATTCTTACTTTACTATCATTATTTTGTAGGGGTTTTTGTTAGTGGGTTTAATACAATGAAAAAAAGTCAGAAACTGTAAATACATTTCCCTTTTAAAGAAGTTGCACATATCGATTTGTTCCACGAGAAACGTCAATCTGACGTTTGGGGGTGGGGGGATTCTCGACCCTGACGTTTCTTCCGTATCAAAACGTGGAAAAATCGATAGTTTGCAAATAATATCAAATAGATTTTTTTAAAAAAGGATTTATTCCTTCATAATTTTGCGCACTTGCACGTGTTTGGTCAAAATATTTTTTCTTTAGGCCGGCAGAAAAGTGAAATTATTAGAATGCCGTCTAAAATACTCGATCTTTTGAGACATACATTTTCATTTTATTGACTTTTCAAATAATAAGCATGAAACAAAGTTAACGAACCTAAATTACCATCCTCGGAGACCCAGGATCAGAGTCAATTCGTTGGGCGAACAAAAAGCAAAATAAAGGTCGTAAATAAACTGACAACACATGAAGAAAACAGCCTAGTAGTCCCAAGCCCTACCGGTTTTCATTCCCAAAACACCTTGCGTGACCAACTACTAACACGTGCGATCGAGCATGGTGTCTCGTCACATCTAGTTGTACGGTAAGTACTTTTGTTTTGCAAGATCTTGTTTCGCACGGGTCTGAAAATCTATAGAACTACGTTGTAAACTGGGTAGATTGTTATGAAAGGCTGAGAAAGTACAATTTGGGATATCAATCTTACGCGTAACTCCTTAATCTGACCGTAAAACTATGTGGAGAGTAGCATTTCGAGCCGAGCGAGTTTGATTGAACCCTTGAGATGTACCGTGAAACATCTACTAAAGTTAAGACTGACGTCTTTTGCATCAATTTATCAGATGTAAATATGATCGATAATCATGGCTGACGTTTCTAAAGGGAGGTGGGAGGGGGCTCGCGGAGAAACGTCAGATTGACGTTTCTTGTGGAACAAATCGATATGTGCGACTTCCCCAGTAGAATCCATAAGTTTTTTTTTTTAAATTTCATTGTCATAAGTATGTATACTGTGTTGAATGTAATTAGGTAGTATTTACAGGCGAAGAGTAATATATGATCAGTTTAATGGGTGAAAAGGGAATAAAGTGGAAAACCCAGAGAAAATCATCATTTTTGCTTCGAAAGCGTTAAATGCGTGCACAAAACGAGTTTCCCGCGCTTTACACATATATGCTATTTTTTTATAAGAACCAGTAACTTTCGGCTTAGCCTTGGTTATTCTTTATCTTTTTGGCGATTTCAGCCTCAATTTGTTCTTAAGTTGTTCTTATTTCCTCAATATTTTTAAATAGGAATTAGTTGCCTGGAACAATTCATAGACTAGAAGTAATCACAGATCAGTGAAGTGCGTTCGACGATCCTTTAAAAAAGTTGAGGTATTATCACTCTTGTTAATTTATCCTGGACTGTAGACGGGGTCGTTGTTACCTTTATTTAATACAACAACAACAGTTTTAGACATGTATTCATCAGATGAGTGACTCAACTGATA
>JAOBRG010233650.1:0-16952 GCA_027574985.1 Umimayanthus nakama | reverse complement strand
CATATATACTGATACTCCTAATGTCAGTCAGGGCCAGATGGCAGAGTCTTGAGTCACCAATCTCAATGGCAGTCAAAAGATGATGATGTCCAAATACTGCTTTATTATATGAAATGACTGTTGGTTTCATTGGTTTCATGTCAGACCATGTCCACTGTACCATGCTCAAATTCTAACAAAGACTTGATCAATTGGCCCGAGGGTAAGCTACCAGTAGCTTCTTGTTAAAGATCAAAAGCATCCAGTGAGTCTTGAAGTTTTAAGATCTGTTTAAAACCAAAAAAACCCAGTTTTTTAATCCCATCAGGGCCTTTTTGATTCCTGGGGGATGTACATGCATATACACCCCACACCCACCCCCCCACCTGCATAGGGGCCGGCACCGTATCCTTACCCTCATCTCTAGCCAGTTTCCTGAGGGGCAGAAATCAGGGGTCAGACTGTATAGTGGCAGGCTACTGAAGGGCTGATAATAATTAATAATAAAAATAATCCAATTTTATTTTTCTGCTTGTCAAGACCAGATGTCCTGTAAGTTGGACAGATTTCAGATGGACAATCCTAAGACTACAATACCTTCCCAAGGGGCATATACCTAATTTATAAGAGAAAGACTCCAAAGGGGAGAGTTCTGTGAGGTTTATTGCTCAGAGGACTAGAAGCCCAAGGGAATGTTTTCTACAATTGGTCAAGGGTACATTGATTCCTACTCTTGTATTTTGTGTCTGTGGTTAACATATAACTGGCATTTGATTTGTGCCTGAAATGCGATGTGCATACATGTATTTATGAGTACAATAACTGCAACTTGATATCAATTGATAATCACAATTTTTGATTAAATTGAAAACAATGTATGTCAATAGATATAGATAGTTATCAATTGCCAATATCATCGATTGGTAGCATTGGGGCATTAAGCACCAGTGTGAAAAAATCATAATCCATTAGTCAGAGTAAATCTCATAATACTAGGTACTACAACAGTTTCTACCAAAGTACCTCACTTCCAGAGAAACTACCTTCTGTCTCAATAATATTTTAAGTCCCCTGTGCAATCTGTCCTAGCAAGACGCAGGTCAATTCCAGCACAGGCACCCCCCGGGTAAACCCTGGGCATTCTGGGCATTTAAAGAAACTGGTCAGATCCAGTGAGCAGTTTTTGTTGGCAAACAGCCCGACCCCATCTCACTATAAAGCTCAAATGCCCGGCCCCCTAGTCCATCCTAGCAAGTACAAAGGGGAGCAATTGCAGAATACCTCCCCCTCACTATTGTTCTGATTCTACTGCGCACAAATTTCTTTAGAACGAGGAATGTGCAGTAATAAATTAACTTAAGTTAACTCGAGTGGGGGGGTATTCTGCAATCTAGCTGTACAAAGGTGCATCAAATTCCCCAGAGCTTGCCCATGAGGGGGATGCGTCCGGCTGGAATCGAGTCCCCTCCCAGTCCTCAGTTATGTTTAAACCAACCTGCAAGCTGTTTACTAACTCACTGATACTCACTGGTTTTGTGAAATTCTGCCTGAATATACTTTTCTAAAGATAACTGTTCTTGCATGCCCAAACTAGTAAATTTAGTACTTTGTGGGAGGTGGGCAGGCGACCACAGAACTTGGGAAGGCTGGGAGGCCAAACCCAAATGTTTTCATTATCTTACTTATAACTCACACATCAGGTTCTGCATGCGCAAAAACCCATGATTATTATGCAAAAACCAGATCAATCAAGAACCAATCAGATCATGCAAAACATCTTTGTCATACAAAATGCATATTGAATAGATCCAGACTGCAAAGTTGCATTGCAAAGAGACAAACATTGTGATTTACTGCTACAATTGTATACTAATTGTTTTTACCATTCTGACAGTCACTCACATGTACAGTACATGCCTGTATACCTGTTTCTAGTGGAACAGTATAATCAGTAGTAAAAGGATCAGAACAGGCAGCCAATGACGTAATTAATGTAATTTGAAATTGGAGTCACCGCCACCGTCTTTTTCTTTAGCCTCTTGTTCACAGGTCTTTTTTAACAACCATAGCTCCTTTGGCTTTTAATTCTAAAAGAATCTCTCATTTTGACCAATTAACCCACAAAATATATCTAGCTGCCCATATCCTATGCCAGATATCTCAGATCTCTCTGGACTCGCAGCAGGTTCTCTCGAGGCAATTGCGGTTTATGAGCTCGATAATCTACTTGCTATACTCTCTTGAAGGCCTGAGTATTCAGATTCTGAATTTTAGGAAAGTCACAGTCAGTTATAAAAAAGGGCAGCTGGAAAAAGTCATATCTGTGCTTCAAGTAGACTTTTTTGATCATCCAGGTTGCTAAGAATTCACTCACCAACCAATAACAAAAACTAATGTTATTCTTTTTATGGTACAATTTGCTTAAGTTATTTGTTTGGCCTGCATATAGCTAAGAGGTAGTTAAGGCAGACTAAAACTTACATCAATTTGTTATAATTAAGGAAAGAACTTAAAATAATACACATAAAATTAAAAAAGGTAGGAAAAAAAACAACAAAGGTTGAAAAGGAGCAAAAACACATTAATCGGAGTATGTTATTTCTAGGAAGATGATTATTCTGCCACAAATACTGAAACCTGAAAACTGAGATTTTGTCACAGAAACATGTCATTATTGAAAAAGATTTCAATATAGTAGCCATTAACATGTAAATATTTTAACCAGAGTTCCCACCCCTCCCATAAATCTAAAAATAGGTCTAAATACACTGTTTTAATAATTATCAATGCAAGGGGGATGGGGTGGGGGGGAATGGCCCAATCCAACCTTTCCCTCCCCTAAATCCACCTTTGGCACTGCATGGACACAGAAACATGAGGGTTAGCCAATCACTATCCAGCTTAAGCTATTCTTGTATTTCTCTTAAAACTTTCTTACCTTACTTACGTTTGTTTTTGTGTTCTTATCTTGTCTTGAACGTTTCGGCGTTATGAAGGGACCACTACTGATATCTGTGCCAAACTACAAGAGTTTGGAAAAAAGCTACTATTGGACAGCAGCATAAATAAAAACCCTGACTTAAATCTGAGGTACTCTTTTCAAGTGACAATACTGCCGGGTATGTGCCACCCTTACATAGGCTATCAGGTGCTCCCCATATGTAAGATATATGGGGACGTGGCGCCCTTCAGGGTATGGTTTTCCGCAAAGATTTCTTATGGACAGGGTGTAAAAACCATGCATTTTGGCAAAAAATCAAGTGAGTGGAACTTGACCTGAAAATCATAATCAGGGTATCAATTTTCCATGATTATCACGAATTTTTTTCAATGTCTGGGTGGTACCCTTCTACACAAATTCAAGTCAGTTTTTCTCGTCGAAAATTGGGTCAAAGTTTGAAGAATAAAAGCTTTGGGGAATGGCAGTATTAAACACCGGTCACCCATCCAAACTATGTGTGTACCCCTCCTTCTCCGGCTTCTCCCTCCCCGGAGTGAATATGTAATTTCCGAGCGGAGAGATATTGACAGCAGAAGAGCCACTGCGATTCAAAAACAAGGGGGCTAGATGAGACGCGGATGAGATACTGGAAAATTTTCTCTCTTCTCAATTTTATTTTACCTCGCCCCGGCGCTATGTCACAATTTCTAATCTTGAGCAATTGGTGGTACTCAAGAGGAAAGACAGTTTCGTTATATATCCGGATATATTTCTCATTTAAATGAAAGAAACTTACCTTTTCACTGTTCCCTGCTTGCATGCAACCTGTTCAACATTCGCGCCTTTTGCCAACCTCGTTCCCAGTACCACCCGCGCAAACTGCGTTCGTACGCCCCGCGCCGCGCTGGGAAGTTATCCTTAAGGCCTACAGAACACCCACCGTGACCGTTTGGATGCCCAATCGAGTACACAACCCAGGGTTGGAGGGAGGGGGGCAGGGTACTGCCAAAAAATATGACGGGGATGATCGTCGAAATTGTTGAAAAACAGCCCTAGAAGTTACCAATATTGGTGTGACCCCTGCAAGTTTTACGAATTTACCTCCATTACCACTATCAAAACAGATGATGATAAACTGTGTTTTTTTAAATCATCCGCTAATACGGAGCAACTGACCGTCCCGGGGCATATCATCTGTTGAGTGAAACATCCCAGGGCGAACTGGTGAAGGGGCAACGCACAGTACCACATACGGATACAAAATGTAATCAGTCTCGGACGACAAGCAAAGCGATACCAAGAGCGCTAAATCCAAGAGCTAATCGTCTAAGAAAAATAGAAGAGCTCTCTCTCTCTACCTTATTTGTTACCTTTTAAATTACTTTCTGGTTTCGCTTTCGTACTGCCACTCGGTTTAGGGGATGTCACCTATTGTTTAAAAATACAATAAAGATGATGAAACACATGACTGGATGTATCAGCCATGTGACTGGATGGCAGTCAATCGTGTGACTAGATGGCAGTCAATCATGCGATCGATGGTTGTCAATCAAGGCACATTTTAGGGAAGCGTTTGAGTGGTCCGCACCTGGTTTTGAAGTCGTTTTAATTTTTTTTTGTAGACTACCTTAACTTTGTAGAGCAGGGGCATAACCAAGAATTTCCCTTGGGGGGTGGGAGGGTGTTAATTGATTTTTAGAGAAGTGCTCACTTTTAATAGACAGGCTGGGACATACTCTTAAGCGTTATATAGCAGTACAACAGAAAAGGGGGGGCGGGTCCCCTCTGGACACGCCCCTGTAGAGGATAGCTTCACACAAACATCGGAACTACATCATAGCTTTGCCTTCGATTTAAAATCGTCACACCAATTAAACTGCCATTTTGTTGCTTTTTGTGTGTAATGCTCAATTGCTTTTGAGATTATATATAGCAAACAGGGCGTTTATGCCGCTAAGGGGTAAAGCTCAGCTTAAGAAACAAACAGATTGGTAGCTTTTGGGGGTTCACATCTCCGCCCCTTCATATGGGAGTACTCAGTGCCCGGATAGCGATTTATGCTAGGCTAATTTGATAAATCTGCTCACGGTTTAACCCTACAGGTTGCTTTATTATCACCTAAATTTGTAAACCGATATACGAGATGATCCATGTGTAATAGTATGCCCTGAAGTTGCAGCAAATACACGGAATTAAGGCAATAACGATATTTATCCTGGTATAGAAAAAGTAGAGCAGCATAACACTTTTAGAAAGATGTTAGGCGTTACGTTGTAATCCAATGTAGGTTAAAGGAGTCTATCAAGACCCTAGAAGAAGGAAGTTTTTCTCACTAAAAATGGACTAACACTTGCTAATTTATACCTTGGTGCTGCCATGACGCATTACGTTGCCATGTAGTTTACAAGTGAGATCTAAGTGTATGCTATATGTTTACGTTTACTTTAAAACAGTGCAAGCTAAAGTTATTTATTAGCTTCTTGTTATCTATATTTAACAGTTATTCTACGAACGCGCGTTGGATATTACACAATTATCCCCCGAAGTGGAGGTGACTAGCAGTGGGTATTTACCGAGCCGTGAATGCCAGAATTCGGAGCTTCAGTTTTAAAAGCTCTAAAATAGTGAAAAATGCCTTGTTTCTGAAAGAAAGCGCGCGTACCGTCACGCACGAATGCTAAAAAGTAAATAACGGCGGATATCTTCTTTTTATGGTCCAATCAGAATGCGCGAAATGTGCTATCTACTTGTTTGGCAAATACTAAAAATTTTAGATACCGCTGGAACAAGTTGTGGAGCACTGAGTCGGCTACCACAACTCAATCGAACTAGCGTGAGTGCGGGAATAACTGTTTTATCAAATACCAAGTACTGGATAAAAGAATCAAGAATTTTATTTTCTGCTGACTCTAGTTTTGGGGTTTTTTTGAGGGAAGATTTTCCGTGATATAATTGTCAGCTCCAATGTTTGGACAAACTGCGGGCTACGTGATTTATTCAGTGAGTAGAGAGCCAGTCAGAATACCAGAAATTCAATATCCAGTGTTTGGTACTTAATAATAATAATGATAATAATTATAATTGTTTGTCTGTTTCTGACTTCAAACACAATTTTATTGTTTAAAGTTAAGGGTGTTGTTAAATAAGGCTACACCTTGGAAATATCGTGGTTCGGTCAGAAATGCTGCATGATTTTCCAATTAATTCGGTGCACTTTTGTTGTTTTTGCTTTCCGGCATTTAAAATGAAATCAGCATACCAAAGCTTGCCAATTTTAAACAAAGGTGTGTTCAAGTCAGCCGAGGAACCTGCAGGCCATTAGGGACATGTCTTAGAACCATGATCGTTTCAAAACTGAAGTGGAGGCGCACATAGCGCACAGATGAGCTACATGTAAACGGAGCCACTGGCAAAAATATATAAGTGAAAGGAAAAATCAAATCCTATTTCCATCAGAAATTATAAGTTTCAATCGAAAAAGGGTTTCTACTAGACACGAATCTGGAATGCACTTTGCAGTGATACACTTACAAGAAACTGAGTAAAGAAACACCATTAGTTTAAAAAACACCGAAGAACAGCTGAAAAACCAATCTTTGAAGTATGTAAAGCTTTTCAAGGCCCTCCCTGAAAATTAACTGTTGACAAAACAGAATGAGTTTGAAGTGTATCGTATGAATGCTGATATGTTTTTGTAGCTCACGATACGAACCGCCACATTTGCCAGCCAAGTTCGCCGATTTAACAATATTTGCATCTCATATTCGTTTTGAAAAAAGCAGCGAAGTTGGAGGGTGGCTCGTTTGGTGTCGAGTTCTTTATCCTCGCTAGACTGGCTGTATGATTTTCAGCTTCGCTGAAGCAAGGACTGTTCTGGAATAATTCGCCAGTTCAGCAGTATGCGGACGAGTGTTGATGTAAAACAATTGTATGCCTCACAGTATCGTTTAATTTATATAGATTTGGACGGAGAAACGAAAGTACTGAGTCGGTAAAGTACTACATCACTGCAACTTTTGCCACGCAGGCTTGATTTCGTGTGTTGAACCCGACAGTTTATATGCGTGACAACCATCGCGAAACAAAAACAATTTGAGTGCTACAAACATGCACTCAACAACAGTTTACACTTGCAGACATGAATATCAAGCGGTAATGAGTCAGACAAGGTTATTAGAGCGGTGAACTTGTCTGACCCTTAGTATACTCAAGCCCTCATGACAGTTATGTCCAATCTGTATCTGATTAACGACTGTGAGAAAAAACGAGAAACAAATTGTCTTAATATATTGTAAACACATGAGATATTCGCAGTCTTCTTACGTTGGTCCACTAACTATGACAAGTGATGACATGGTAGAGAATTGAGTTTCCAAAATAAAATTACCAAAAAGCTGTTTTCGATCCCTCCCAGCAAGGACTAAACAAAGAAACTAAGTCGCTGGAAATATCGTGCAAATAATCTTGAAATTCCTTTACATTGTGCAGACGAAGGGCTTAGGACTTTAATCTACTTTACAGAGGTACTTAACTTAGGTACTTTTGGCTAAGACTAAGAGTTGATTTGAGGCACATTTACTTAATAGGTTTGTTTCCCCTCCTTAATGTAAAGGAGTGCAGAAACACTAAGTTAAGAGAATAAGCTACGGAGCTTGCCTGGTTGATATCAGTCACGGCGGAAACATTTGAGGCCCAATGTCAATGACTGAAAGACCACTATAAGAAGCTCAGCACCGAGTATCGATGGCTGCGGAAACAACAAGGATCAGAAAGACCGGAGTCAAAGACCAAAACCGTGACAAGGTTATTTTTAACAACAGTACTGGTCTGGAGTTGTACATAAAGTTGAAAACGTCGATGTTTTCTATGGCTCGTTGGCTTTTCATTGTCTCTGTTGTAACACAAGCTTGGATCTTGACTACTTTAGGAGGGATACACGAAAAGGCTTTTCAGCCACCAGCGCACGCAAGTTTTCATGTTCCTATCAGTGGAGCTACTGATTATACAAACAAAACGACCTCAAACAAAAGGTACCTTGTTTACGGAGTAAGCCCTGTGGAAGGGTTTAACCTCAGGGCTGACGTCTATGTAAGAGCTGCGAACTTGGTAAAACTTTTGCGAGAAGAACAAAACTGGGTGTTAGTCCTCCCTCCTTGGGAGCATCTTTACCACTGGAAGTCTGATTTTTTTCAAGATAAAATTCCATGGAGAACTTTCTACGATGTGGCAAATTTGAGGAGATATACGGAGGTGATAGAACTAGAAGAGTTTTTTCAAGAAACCGGCAACACTCAAGTTGATGAAGTTATTTATCTGCAAGATTACGAGGGAGGCTGGAAAAGTGGCCGATGGGTAGAAAAAATTGATGAAGCTCCTTGCTTGGAAGATCCGGGCTATTATCGGGATGAAAATGGGACATACGGAGGGTTTTTCGGATATTACGAGTTTTCTGCCAAGCTGATGCGGTGTTTGAGCGTACGAGGGAGAGCAGACATCTTGGCGCCCGAACTGCTCCACGGGACAAGAGCACGGTGAGTTATCTGTGCAATGAATACTTGGCACTTGATGAAAATACCTCTTTAACGCTTGTATTTTTTGAAATACTTATGATAAAACTGTATACGTGGCTGCTTTGTTTAAGTGTTATGACTGAATGTTTCCATAGAAATTAAATAGAGCTTGGTAGTATTAAAAGACACACTGAAGAATAGCTAATACAGTATCGTACTGAAATGCTCTCATTTTAGCACTTTCAACGTAATCGGATGAAGTTCGAGGTCTTCTAAGCTTTCGAATTCTTCTAATTCTAATCTACAGTAATTAAATTCTGATTATCTGGGTAAATTATACCCTCTCAAAACCGGAAGCGCAGGGAAAACTACCGGATATGAATCGCACAAGTGCAATATGCGTGGTTCAACGCAATTGGATAATGAAACGAAGACAACTGAATTTGACCAATCAAATTGAAGATATATATTGCGGCAAATTCTAGCGTTTTTCTACATTTCCAAGATGGCGGCTGCAAGAGGTCTTGCTCTTGTACTCGCTTTTTGCGTTTCGTTTACTTTTGCTGCTGATTTCGAGGATGAAAACATTGCTTTTGATACGTCAAGCCCGCATTCTCTCAACGTAGACTCAGTTTCAGCAAATTCTACTGAAAAACGGTACCTAATTTACGACGTAAATCCCGGTGAAGGCTTCAACTTGAGACGAGATGTCTACATGAGAGTGGCAAATTTGATGCAGATTCTTAGAGAAAAGGAAAATTGGGTTTTAGTTGTTCCGCCGTGGCGCAGACAGTATCACTGGCGATCACCAGTGGAGCAATCGGGGATTCCCTGGAGAAAGTTCTTTGATTTAAAAAGCCTAAATCGCTATGTACCTGTCATCGAATTTGAGGACTTTGTGAAAGAAACAGGAAGCTCTGGGATTGACGAGATAATCTACTTACAGGGCTATAAAGAAGGGTGGCAAGATGGAAAATGGGAAGAGAAAGTAGATGATCGAGATTGCATTAATTCTCAGGTTTACAACAAAGATGAGCAGGGCGTTTATCGCGGCTATTTCTGGGGCTTTGAAGAGGTATTTGGCCGAAAGTTTCGATGTGTTTCAGTGCAAGGAACTTCAGCAATCCTGGCCGATACACTTCACAAAACGAAATCACGGTAAATATTGTCACTGGGAACTAAAATAAGTGTTTTTTCCTCATCTGTCCACACTCCTTCACATTTCTACGTGTACTACGCGTGGCTTAAATAAATATTTTTCAATTTATTAATATTCAAATTGCTATTCAATTGTCTTCTTGATTAGACTTTACAATGATCAGATAAATAATGAAAGTGATAATGAGAAATGATATTAAAATAATGACAATTAATAATGATAATAAAGGCAAGTTTTTATAACTTTTATCCTTGCTGGTATTTGTAACATTTTCAGTACGTCACAAATTTAATTCAAGTTATTTTGAGGTCTCTCTTATTATTTGCTACATGCTACACAGTACATGAAGTATTTATGTGGCTCTGGCCTTTCTCTTATACTGTGCTGCTTAACTTTTATAGCCACTAATATCATGTTTCACATCAACTACCTAGGGAATGTTACTTAGTGAAGGTCTTATTTCCTTTCTTTTAAGGTCATTGCTTTTTAATCTATACTATTACTAAGTCAGTATCTCCTCTGATACATCATACATGTTTATCATAGCCTAACATATACTTGCAATAACTGATGTTTTGTAGGTCAGTATTTCTGGACAGGTTTGAGGAGGTTCTGCATATTCACTATGGACAGACTGAGTACTGGAAGGTAACATGTGCATTTTACTTCTATAGCGATCAGTATATTTTTGTTTTATATTATTACATTTCCTACAACAATTTTTTTTAATAAAACAGCCATACACACACATATGCAATGTAAGAAAAAAAAATGTATTGCAACATTGTTTGTGTTTATGAGCTGTCTGTACATTATAGTTACTAGGTAATTTCTTTTTGAATAACAGTTCCATTCTATTTTAAAAGAATTCTAGGCTGAAAAGTCAAAATGACACCATTAGAAAACATCCAAACAAGACACATCAGGGTTCCCACTAAACCCTCGAGATACATTTTTGATGCACAATAAAATGGATAAAATCTTAAAAGGATGCACAAATTTCAATGTTCTTTGACCTACATGTAATTATAGAAACTCAGACTAGAGTTTAAAAAATGTTTTTTTTTGTATTGATCAAAAATGGGGGATATCAGTAAATCAAGAAGCTGGCTTGGACATGCTGTGTGCAACAAATCTTCTGCTGGTTTAAGTAAAGAACTAGATATGCTCTGAGGCTCAGGTTCATATATGTTTGATACTGCAAACTTCTACACAATCAGAATTAAGTAGGAAATGAAAAGGTAGTTTTAGTTTTTTCTGCAACATTTAGTTACTTTAAATTTTTTCAATTTTTTTCCACATTGTGCAAGCAATAACTTGATCAGTGCTTAATATTTTAAATGCATCAGTGCAATTTTTATAACACACCTTTGTGCTTCTCAATAATTTGCCAGACAATCATATCTTAGTATGCCTTGACATTGATCAAATTATTAAAATCAGAGTATTTTGTCAAAGGAAGCTGTGGAGCCATACTTATAAAAGTTTTTTACTACGTGGACCACTTTCATGATAATTGTGCTGCAGTCCCAGGGGGGTACTCAACTTAAGTTTGTATAGGGTGGTGCCATCCAGGCAATTAAACCGTGACCCTATTCATTGAAAATCAATACCCTGTTTGTGGTTTTCAGGTCAAATTCCACTCATTTTTTCATCAAATGGCATGAGTTTTAGACCCAGTTTAAAAAATGATTTGAAAATCTTTGAATTTGAGACCCTGTTAATGAGTGGATGGTCCAGAAACCATACCCTGAAGGATGGCAAGTCCCTGTATAGCCTATGTACATATATGGGAGCACCCCCTCTCTCCCCCAGAGTTCCAGTGACCTTAAACTAAACTTTGAGTTGAGGTCAGAGGGGCTAAAAACAGACCTTGACTTTAGGTCATTGTTTATGGTCAATGAAGCATATTATGAAAGTGGTCTAAAAATCTGATCTTAATAATGATAGTTTGAAATGAACTAACTTTTAGTATGCATGGAGCCATTGCTTGGGTAAACAAGACACAAAGCTCTAACTGAATACCTTCTTGCAAGTGCCATTTTAGAACAGGTTCATTTTGGGTTTTTTCCATTTCTGACAAAACTTGATGGAAGTTGACACAAAATTTCATAAAAAGATTTTAAGAATTAATAAGTACTGTGGCATAAACTGATTTATTGTCATTTTTTCTTAATTAACTTCTCTTTCTCAATCAAAGTTCTTGTTCACAGATCAACAGGGCCCGGTTGTTTTAAGAGTGGATAACATTAACCAGTGGATAAATCCCAATCCAGTGGAAAAATTTGCTCATTGTCCAATCAAAATTAAGAACATATAGTCATTTTAATCTGTTGGCTAGGGATTTTTCTGCTGGATAAAGATATCCATTCTTCGTGCATACGGGCTCTGATCTGTAGATCTGCAAACGAAACTTTTGACTGATTTGTGAACATTGAGAATGAGGAGATGATTGAGAAACAGTTGATAAAAACATTATTTCGAGCCACAGTTCTTATTAACTGATTAAAAATGTTTTTTAAGTTTTGAATAAAAAGTTTATGTTTGGAATCAGTAGATTAAATATCTTCACTAGTGAATACATGTTTATGGAAGACATGCTAAATCAATGTGTATTTTCTAGTAATATATACTCAAGTCTACATAACAACCATTGAATAATTTTTACTTTGAAGGCAAGAAGGAGTCTGGTGTTTGCTAAAAATTTGAGAGAAGAAGGAGACAAATTTCGCCGAGAAGTTCTTCAGTCGACTGATGAGGCAGACAGTACAGTCATGAGCGAAGACTGGACAAAAAACCAGAAGAAAGAAGGCTCAGCAAAGGGTGGCCCATATCTGGCAGTGCACCTGAGGCGAGCCGACTTTCTCTATGCAAGAGAAGACAAACTGCCAACACTAGATGGGGCTGTCAAACAAATCAAGGAGCTTCTAACTAAGTACAAGTTGGACAAAGTTTTCCTTGCGACTGACACAGAAACGAAAGGTATCTTGAAAAGCTTCATCATTGACTAATTGTAATTAACGTAATCATGAAAAATATTAACTTTGAAATGTTAAACTCTGGAATCTATAAATTTAGGTTAGGAAGTTTTTAGATATTTAGGTTAAATCTATCATTAAGCTTTTGCCAAACATAGATGTGAGTCGACACATGTCAATGGATGCTGGAAGCTTGTGATGCCTTACACAAACTCACTAGTTCATTTGCTCAGAGAATTTGCATCACTTAATGTAAGCTAGGTTAGTCTGGCATTAACATGTAGAAGAGGGTGTGTTGAAAGAACGGAAAGAAAACTCTGAAATTCTTCCTTAGGCCATTTTCGTTTCTCCCGATTTTCAGTCCCCAAAGTTTAAGTCTCGTACATGCCCATGTACAGACTGAACATAATTTACCTTAACTTAACTTAACTTGAGTTAAATCTCTGTGTTTCAGATGTGGACTATCTAAAGTCCAAGCTTCCTCTTGTCAAGTATGAACCTTCTCAGGCTGTCCTGAAGAAGTACGGCGATGGAGGTGTGGCCATCATAGACCAGTGGATTTGCGCTCATGCTAGATACTTCACAGGGACCACTGAGTCCACATTTTCATTCCGTATTCAGGAAGAGCGAGACATTTTAGGTTTTAATGCTGATACGACCTTCAACTGTTTATGCAGTGATAAGGAAATAGGCAAGTGCGAACAGCCTTCAAGGTGGAGAATAGTGTACTAAGAAACTAGAATATTTCATATTGCTGAAGTTAGCACTTTATTTGGTTAACAATTTAAAGAATATTTTAACTTGAGGGATGTTTTGTCAGCTATAAGATTTGGTGCTCATTAATTTTTAAACGTTTTCTGTTTACCGTGGCCTCATTAAGTTTTATAAAGAGGATGCGAATATCTGTGAACCCCAATTATTAAATACGTTACGGTACATTATGACAGGCAGTCCAAATGGTAAATGGATATCAAAAGTACAATTTTATTTATACTGCAGCATGAATACACTGATCTGAATTACTAGTTTAAAAAGCCTTATTAAAGGCTGGTTGTGACTGTATTGTGAAATAAATACTTTAGATGTTGTAGAGTTTTGGGCAGGTGTCAGCACACAGGGTGAAACCATAACCTACTTTCGATTATAATATGAACACACAGTAACCTATCATTTTTATTGTACGAAAGGTATTCTCTCGGGAGTTGTTTCATAGTAAAAGCTTAAGACAAGTTATTTTGTTTTCAGTAACATCAGATGCTTTTGCAAGTTAATATTTGAAAACAAATAAGTAAAGATTTATGTCCAACAAACTACAACAGTTTCCATGAATTTTATCGTGGATCTTTCATGTTTTCTCTAAACGTTTCGAAACAAGCAAGAATAACATTATTGAAGATGGAACTTCGTTTCCTTTGCTTTTCGTGTTTTAATTGGAGGATAATGCATGACTTGTTCTATTTCAGCGAAGAGTTCCTTTTGGCAGTTTGTATGTATTCATCTCTGTTTTTTATCATTTGCGCGTCATTTCAAAAAATTATTTATAAGCATAAGTGACGAATAAACCCCCTTTTTACATATTTGTGAAATTTAAAATTTCTATTAAATACCTAGTTACTGCACTGTTTATCATCGTCATGCTTTTGTGCAACATGTTCAATCGCCAGCACCCACGTGCAACCAAAGATATCATATTTTACTATAAATAGAGCTGGTCTCTTCTATCTTCTGTGAATCCAGTCTCTACATGAACGTTTTGTAGTTGGTACCCAACTACTGCTTCTGTGGTATCAAAGATCCTGCTAATGCCATCAGTAGAACTTGCCACCAGCATCATCGGGTAGGTGCGCTTCTCAACCAAACACTGGATATAGAGGGGTTTCCGATGGTCCTAACATTGGTGCCCCAAAGTAGCAGCTATTTTTGAATATATGGATCCCAGTTCCAGTTGAGTTCCAATGCAAGAACTTTGATTTCTTGGGGCAGTGAGGAGAGTGATTCAAAAACTTCAATAAATGACTTTGGCGTTTTACGCCGTAATTGAATCTTGTGGTTTCCATGAACTTGGTCTCTACGTTCTGCCACTTCTGATGTATTAATGATGCTATACTGGTGCTATTTAACAATGGCCAGCATCATTTGATAGATAAGTTTCTTAACAAAACACTCGAAACACAAGAGACTTTCCTTTGTGAACACAGCACGAATGCTAGAACTGTAATTTCTTAGGGCGACGCGGAGAGTGATTCACGAGTTCTCTAAAATTACAAAGCCAATTTACGCCATAATTGACTTTGTTCTATTTTCTCTGAATTCGGTCTCTATATTTGGTTGTTGATTTTCAACTGCTACTTCTGTGGTATTAAAGATGCTGCTGTTGCACTAGCATTACTTTGTAGGCAAGTTACTTCACCAAAAACCCGATATTGAGGTGTTTTGCCAGTTGTCTTGATGTTTTGTGCCTCAAAGAACAGCTATTTTGGAACGGGTGAATACCAGTCATGGTTGACGTAAAATGCTTAAACTTCTGTTTCGTTGAGTGAGTGATTCAGGAATTTTGCAAGGAATGAGTTAGTAGAGTGAACGAAACAAAAATCACGCGGTAATGATGCAGCCATTACGCAAGTACTAGTACAACTGTTAGATGTAGGCAAGTAATCCTACCATGTCAAATTATCTTTTGCTTTGCTGGTGTTGAGCGAAGTTATAGCATTTTCTGTGCATGTGTTACAGCAACAAGGTGAACATGAACTGGAGAATAAATAACTCGGTTGTTGTTTTCTTTTCTAGCTTGTAACAAAACATTTCATTTGCACCGTTTTGCATTTAGTTAATTCTCAAATAATTGAAGGTTTGAGTATAGAGTAGGTGTTGACCAACTAATCCAGTTCAGTTTATAATTAAAATCTTGCTGTTTTTTGCCGGTTAAAAGATCCAACCAAGAAAACAGCTTTAAAGAGTAGATGGCCGAAATGTTTAGGTGTTACAAAATTTACAGGAAAAAAAGTTAGGGGTGGGGGTTGGGGTTGACGAGACAGTTGGGGCTAACTAGCAAGAGTAAACGAAAGTAAAGATAAGTCATCAGATGCTCATAGCCACCCCCATTTCAAGATTCCAGACTGAGCCGGAACATTCACAGCAGTCCAGTGGAGAGGCCATTAGGGCCCAGACCTCCTTTTTGTCGTCAATTTTGGAAATATTTTGTAAGAAACACTGAAAAAATGTTTCTGAGGCGTCGATACTGTTACTGAGTCTGAGGATAACCTCGAAAGGAATGACTAAGAAGTACTTGGTATCGAGACATTGTCAGAACAGTTCTGCTACGGTTACTTAAGCCCCGTTTCCACATAATCGCTGAGATTGCTACGATTGGTGAAGAATTAATTCAGCTAAGTTCAATATGAATCCAGAAGATGCTGAAAAAAGCAAGAACATTCGCCTTTTTTTTGTTCTCATCGATCACAACGATCACATGGAAACCGGGCGTTATTGAATTAAAGGGTGTGGAGTTTGGCCGTGTGCTTCCATCAATCAACAAAACAAAAAACCTGATAGCGCATTTGTGGCGATGTTTACGAGAAGGCTCTGGATTCCCTGCCTCTCACTTAGTTATTCTTTAACTACACAACAAGATTACAAAGACACAAGACAACTTACCCCGAATACCCAGGTCTTATTGGCTGAGCAATAGGGAAACTTGAGTGCTTAGGCCATCTTTTTCCCTTGTAAACGACAATCTGGGAACTCGCCTTCCCGGATGACTTCTTGGCAGCTTTTCATTGTTGCACCGACATAAGCAAAGGACGTTACTGGTGTTGTCTATAAGCAACTGAAAACAAGTTTCTTGCCACTGAAAGCTTGCCGCAGTTAAGGGGAGTATAACAAGAAAAACCGACAAAATTCTTTTCTTGTCCGTCCGTCACATGGTTGTTGATTTTTAGTTGTTGTAAGGCATCCGGCAACATTTAGTTGGTAACTGCGCTACCTGTGCTCATAAGCTCGCGCTATGCCCTTAGGACCAGAGCTACTGGTAGCGATAGGAAAACTTGGTGTCCTTGTAAGCAGGGCTTTAGGCAATGCAAGCGATACAGGTCGGTTGGTTTTGTTGCAGGAAGAGGCGAGTTGGAGAAATAAAATTTGGATGCAGCAGCCGACGTGATAGCAATTTAGAGAAAAAGGGGAACACAACTGGTTAAACTGATAACAGATGCCAACGATCACAAGAAAAAGAATCGCGCAGGCTGCTTAAAAATCAGATGTAGGGCGATTTGTGTGTAATAAATTGGAGTGTTAAATCAACGTTCCAGGTTATTTTTTCTGAGCGATAGTTCTCGAAAAGAAACGGGTTAACAGACAAGGAAGAAAAATCTTACCCGATTACTTCTCCG